>APFE030567924.1:16846-49076 GCA_000404065.3 Pinus taeda
AGTTACTGATAATAATGCTCTACTATGCCCTTTGAATTCCTTCAAAATAAATTTCAAACCAATCTTAAGAAAAAATTTAAAAGAATCTACACACCTTTTTTCACTTTGTAGGAGCTTGATTTTGCCTCTGATGTATCTCTATACATTCAAATCATCCAGTTCCAAAATTGTGATTTGTAGTAGCCCTCTGTGTCCTCTTTTCAATGCCACCAGTCTGATCCAAATTAGATTCTCCAAGGAAGCGTTATGCGAAATCTCCCACAGTGACCTGATTATGGACTAGTTCAATAGGGCGAACTTGTACAATGTGCCATGAGTCCCTGTTTCATCTTTTGGCTCTAAAAAATATATACAAGAAACTATATCCCGTCCTCTTTCTGAACCTTCTTACGAAATTTCAATCCAATGCTCAGAGAAAAAGTTATGATGATTTTCCCCAGGTCACCTGTTTGGAATGTAATTCAGGAATCTGCAAAAAGATCAACTTCCTTAGATCAGAGCTCTGCAAATATAGCGTAGAACGCTCTGAAATTCGGACCCGAGATTCAGCACGATGTCTTATCAACTGGGTTTTTTGTTTAACTTCTGAAACATCGCAGAAAAAAGTTATTGCGAAAATTCCACGATGACCTGTTTGGAGTAGCGAAACCCTAGAATCCAAAGCTCTGATACCAAATGTTATGAACCAACTCAAGAAAAGATAGAAAAGATAGATCAATGCCTTAGAATTCAGCCTCTTCGAGGGGAAACCTCCTTTACATTACATAAATGAACAATTCTTGGATGATACAAATGAAAAAAAATCCTTTCTATATATAGGAGTCTAAGGAGTCACAATATAACCCAGCCGACCTAACAATAATAATATAAAGCCACTAAAATAACAATAGTGGGATTCTATGGGGCATATTAATAACAATATGGGGGCAATAGGGGCACAACAATATTAATAAGGGGTACAACTACAATAGTAATGGTGTAATCAATAGTATTATAGGGACCCAACAGTAGAATACTGACACCAATAAACAGTCACCAGAACTCAGAACTTTGCATTAACAACCAAAACCACCTATAACTTCAAACATCATAGTTATATGGTATACTCTATTTAGACGTATCTAACCTACGTATGTATGCACTTTTATCATAGTCAACCAGCGTATAAATCTCTAAAGATTCATTCATGATTTGCAGTTATTCCAAACTTGAGTTATACCTAGATCATAATATTTACATAACATTACATGTGTTAGTATATAGATCTAAAACAAGCATGATCAAATCGTATAGAGATGATTCATTCTAAGCCATTAGATCCTGATCTATACTTAGATCTTGTTCTCCATCAGCCACTGAGATTCCTCCTTGGCTTAGATCAAGCAAAGCATCATGAAACCACAACTTGCATACTGGATCTCATACTTCATTAGATATTCAAGACTTTCTCAGTACATTTTCCTAATGATCTTCTCCTCCTTTTATAGTCTAAGGCCTTACTCAAATACCATGGTCCAAAACCACTTAGAACCAATACCTTAGACCAAATACCCGGGGCCAATATGTCAGACAAGATACCTTGGACCAATACCATGGATCACAATACCATGGCCCAAATACCACAGACCAAAACCAAATGTACGTGCCTTTCCTTGCATGAAAGTGTGTGTATACATATATTCACCTTTTGGTCGACTAACCTGCGTGTATAGGCAGCTTTATTAAGGGGAACCTGTGTATATCTCTTTTTCTTTATTTTGTGAGATTGAACTGTGACCTGTTATCTTAGTAAGTTGCCATCAAGGACAACACATATACCATAATGCCAACAATCTCCCCCTTTGGACTTGATGGAAAAGCTAACTTGCCATACTGAGAACTGTCATCTTAATGAGTTGTCATCCTACATTACATCTGAACTGATTCCTTTGAGCTGCCCTGCATCCCATGTATTATGTCACATCTGATATCTCTTCTGTAGATTCATCCAGTTATATATAAGTGAGTTGTTCCACTACAAGTGAGTTGCCATCAAGTATAACACATGCATCATAATGCCAACAATGTTTACACCACATACACTAGGAAATATCACACATACTTTACCTCCAGAAGTCTTGGTTCAAATACCACTAAATTGTAAAAAATTATCATAATAATCTAAGCATGTAAATTTTAGATTTTTTATATAAAATATATCAATATATTTACAAATAATAATCACTTCTAATCCATTTTCACTTTAATTATTACTATTTTTTTTTTTTTTTTATCATAACTTAGAAGAGTGCCCTAACATGACACAGTCGAAATAAAAAATAAAATGGTTTAGGTCATATACCTGGAAAGCTAGTGAGTAAAATTCAACCAAACATTTGATATAAATCCTATTTCAAATTTATGAAGAAAGATTTAACATTCAAATCATTTCAATTTAAATACTTTTTCAATAATATATATCTTTTCCTTTAAATAATTATTTATCTAACCTATCATAAAAATGATAAAAACAAAATACAAATATCAACCTAATCTAAAGTAAAATACAACTTCAAAAATAAATAAATACATTCAAAAACCAAAAATCCTTATGCTAATTTCTTAGTGGATCGCCATCATTTTTTTATAATTTAGTTGCTTTGCATGCCATTCAATCAAGTTCATTTCGAAATCACATCAGATTTGATTTCATTAAAGGGGTCATTTATGTGATAGTTTGACTTGGTTTATTCAAAGTGTTCTCTTCAAGTGAGGCATTGAGTCTTGAGTTCGCATAGATGATTTTTTTTCTTATTTTTTGGTTTCTTTACACGCCATCCAATTCAATTCATTTACAAGTCACATTCGATTCACTAGGATCACATCAAATTCGAGTTTTATTCGAGAGTTTATTTATATATTTGTTTGACTTTGTTTATTGAAAGTGGTATTTGTATTGTTTTTCACTTAAAATATTGAATTTATCTTGAATTTTGTTTGGATAAGTGGTTTTGTCTTATGAGCCTAGAAATTTATTCCACAACTTAATAGGTGATAGGTAAGTATGTCAATTTTCAATTTGGAAGTGATGGGTAAGTATGTTAATTTTTAATTTGGAGTTGAAAAGTGTAATAAAGTTAAAATATTTTCTAAATAAAAAAATAATATTCGTTTAATAAATTTTAAAAAAAAAAAGAATATACTATGCACTTTTGATTAGTTGTGTATATGATCTAATATAATTTCATGCAAAGTAATTACAAGTAAAAAATTGGCTACAATAAATTTAAAAATATATATATACTATGCATCTTTAATTAATTGACCATATGACCTAATATAATTTCATGTAAAGTGATTAGAAGTAAAAAAAAAAATTGTTAGTAAGATGTTTAAATTTTGTACTTTTCAAAAATATTTTCACACATAATTTAAATAAATGATTTGAAGATCTATGTTAACTTACTTATGTGAATGTCAATTTATATGAATACACATTTATAAAATAAGTTTACACCTGAAGAAATTTAATCTCTCTAGACTCATATTAGAAAGATGGATATGTATTGATTCAATAATGGTGTACAACCAAGTTTGTTTGTAAGTTTGTGGCATTTCATTAGAGAATTCATAGTTTGATTGGGTTTATTCAAATATGTTTTTAATCGAAGTTTATTGCATAGACGGTTTATTTGAAGGTGTATAACTAAATTTGTTCGAGGAGTTGTTTCACATGTTTTATTTAGGTAAATCATGCAATTTTGTTTAATCATGAAGTTTAAATAAACCTATAAAAAAAATTAAAATATATAAGTTTTATATATTCAAAATGTTATAAAATAATTAAAAAAATATTTGATCTATTATGTTATTTGCATTAATTAATCATATTTCAAGTGGGATATCAAGAAGCCTGTTTTATATATATATACATATATGATATTCCACCGCTTAGGTTAAAAAGATAAATTAAATTATATATTATTTTAAAAAAATATAAAATTAAAAGAAGGTTTAATTTATTATTAATTAAAATTAATATAAGTGATTAAAAGACTTTCACAGTTAATTATATTGTTAAAATTTTTTGGAATAACCAGTATAATATGTGTAGTCTTTACGACATTTTAGATGGTGATTTAATCCATCATCAAAAACCAAAAAAACCTTAACATTAATATTTCAAAATAAAATATCTATATTAGAAATAATGAATAAAATTGTGTTACAAATCATTGTAAAGATAGACATAATGATTTAAGGAAAAATTAATTTTTTTCATCTTATCAGAGATATTGATTTTAGGGAAGAACAAAAAATTTCCAAAGTATCTATTCTCTTAGAGGAACATATCATCAAAGTTCTTAATCATCACCATCAATATGAAATGCTATGACTTGGGTTGTAATACATGAGGCTCTCTGATATAGAGGAAACTCACACGTCATTTATTCATGAAAGGTTACGATGTTAGGAACATCATTATACTAACAACATGCCTCAATCAGCCGCTTTCTCCCTTCCTGCATGTATTGCCAACCGTAACAGTAACAATGTGGCAATTCCGTCATTTCTAAACCAAACTGGTACCAACTGTAACCGTAACAAAGTGGCACAACAGTAACAGAAGCCCACTCATAGAAATTTCTAACGCCCATAAAAGCAGAATAACAATAATGATATAAATCTATGATAACTACAATAACATAAATTCAAATTGAAATGTTAAATATTTAGCATCTAATATTGTATATGCTAAATTTTATGTTAAATCTAAACAAGATGCCGATGCGAATTAATTATGGTTCTTTTCATTCGTGGTCACCACCCTGGACTGATCCCGCCTTCCAAAGCTATCCATTGTCGTCCGATGACCACCCGTTTCCTGGAGGTAGTGTCCAGGCTGGCGGTTCAGGGTTGCAGTTTTTGCTGAAGGGCAATTGATACATGAGCTGATCTGGCATTGCCCCTACCACGTATGGGTTCCAAGATTGAAACTGTAATGCATGTGATGGATTCTGGGTGTTTTGCGTCGTGGCAGCATAGATTGAGGAGGCTTCATCGCCATTGAAACCCAGCTGCGATATTGACACCGGACTTCTGGGGTTGGACCAGTTTACCGTACTCTGCTGCTCGGGAACCACATAGAGGGAAGATGGAGGCTCCATATAGGAAGGAACTGCGTTGGCATCTGACGTGTCATGGCTCAGAAAGCTCTCCATAAACGGACTCTCACTCTGAAGCAGCCTGGACGAGGAACCCAAATTGGGCATCGCCGATTTTAGTTGCACGTCAGCATGTGACGGCGGGTCCCGCTCTGGGCACGGTAATACCTTCGAAGGATGGGTCGCTTTCTTGTATATACGACACAGCACCCAATCGTCCAACTGAAGCAACAACACGAGCTGAACAATTCAAAACTCTATACAACATTTTATCATATTTTTCAGAAAGTAACTCCAGTCTGGTAAAATCAATCACTATTGGCATGTTAATTGTCAAGTAAACAAATAATTCTCAGTAAATATTACTTATGTGATGTTTTTGTTTTTCCTTGTAACATGGAGCATTCTAATGTCCATTGCAGATTAAGGATATTCCTTGAATGTGACGCAGATTAAGAATATATCTAGAATGTGAGGCTTAATAGGTGGGCAAATATTTGATTATTTTTATTTTGAATTATGAGATATTTCAAAATTTACAATCGATATAAATTTAATTTAATTTTTGATGTAATTTTTATTTGAAAATATAATTTTTTATTTTTAAGTCTATTTAATTTATTTTTGATTAATAATAAATGTATTTTTTTTAATATTTGAAATTTAACAATTATAATTTTTTTTAAGATTTTAAACTTTTATCAATTTCTTATAAATATATTAACCGAAAAACATTATTAAAAAAATAGACTCTTATAAGAAACTTTTGAACAAACTATCCTTAATTTTTGATACCAGATACAACTGACATTTTAGATCTATTATTCTATTTTTTTTATTTCTAAAAAATTTAAACCATTCAATAATTTTAAATTTAGACTTAATTATTATTTCTAGTTTAGGTATTAAAATATATTTTATTTTAATTCTTTCCTTTTTATTCCATTTACACATACATACACTTGAAATTAAAAAATATTATCTATATTAAATTAATAATTACTCTATAACATTAAGAAAATATATTTTATTTAAAAAATATCAGTTAATTAGTCCTATTTTATAAATATTGTTTATAAAAAATTTACTGTAAATATAAGAAAATTAACAGAAAAGCTTCATTTAAATCTTTTTCTTATATTGTTATAGACCACTTTTATGTTTAAAAGAAGAATTTATTATTTTTAATTCATTCATAATGTGGAAAATTAAATTAATTTATATTTTTAATATAAGGTATTATCATTGTTATGTTTTTATTATTACCATTATTTCTAATATAAATAAGGTAAATCAAAATTTAATTTAAATTAATAATTTTATATTTGAAGTTCATAACTTAACAATAAATATAGTGGCTAATTAATCTAGCCTCTAAGTTTATCTCAGGAGGTTAAAGCTAATGAATCTACATCCTAAGCCCATTTGAGTAGGCTAAAGCTAATTAATCTACACTCTAAATCCATTTGAGTAGGCTAAATAGTGTATGTCCTAAATCCATAGGGTTAAGGTTAAGTTAAATAGTGTATGTTTTGCACTAGAAAGTATTGGAGCCCATTTTAGTAGGCTAAATAGTGTATGTCTTAAATCTATAGGGTTAAGTTAAATATGTTATGTTAATATGTTAAGCACTAGAAAGTATTGGAGTCAGTTAACCGGGGGGGGAATTTTCTAGACAGGTAAAAGAATTTCAAAAAATCTTGTAGAGATAGTGTTTTAATAGTGTTTTTGATGGTGGAAATGGATTCAGCACCATCAACAACATCTAGGACATCTAAAATTTTGAAGTTTAACAACTATAACTTGAATTTACAAAAATCCTTGCCGGATTTTCTCTAAATATGACCAGGATTTTCATAACTTTCCGAACAACTCTTCTACCTCATTAAACTACACGGAAAAGATTTAGTGATCAATATTGGATCTATTTAAGTTAAGAGTTTTTAAGCTACAGCAGTAAGTTACGAGGTTTGTTATCTTTTTTACTGGGTTATGGATACATGGCCTGTCATAAGTTTCTCGTTGGAGTTTAAAATGCTGACCCAATTCCAATAGTTCTTTAAACATCTCGGTCTTAGACTAAACTACAATTTTCTAATAAAAATATATATTGGAAACCAACTCGATCCTATATCGGAATTCAACGCAAACCTCTCAACTCAGTCCTAAGTTAAACTATGAGTTTGTAATAAAAATATAGATACTGAAGTCAACACAGTCTACTTTGCTTACCCGCATAGATCCTTTTCTGTTGGTGGTTTCCGCAAGACGATATTCGTGCATGATCCAGTTGGTTTTGAGGCCCTTGAGAGGGCTCCCCTTGTAAAACACCAGCGATTTCTTCACGCCCACTTCTTGCGACGGAGTGCTTCCCGATGTAACAACGATGGGTTTATCTGTTCCCGTGGCTTTCCAGTACCCGGAGCCGGCGGATCTGTTCGGCCGCAGTCCGTTGGGATATTTCCGGTTCCTGGGGCTGAAGAAATACCACTCTTGCTCTCCAAAACAGGCCTTTGCTGAAATCCAGTCAACAAAAACACAAACAAACAATGATAAAGTGTCTATCTCACAGAACGCAGTAGAACAAAACTAACACAGTGGATAAGCTTACCGGGCAAATCCCAGGGGTCGTGCTTGTACAGGTCAATATCTGCAATAATTGAAGCAGGCGGAGGCAAGGAGGTGACCTTCTTTTTCAGGTAATGGATGAGCAGCTCCTCATCCGTGGGATGAAATCTGAAACCTGGAGGCAATTGTGGCAGCACCTGGTGGTGGAATTCCGATCCCTCCATCATCATCAATCGCAAATGTGCGGGAGCAGCGTCCCTCTTTCTTTTATGGCCGCAGCCCGCCGGATACTTCCAGACCCATCAATCCAGAGCACAGAATCCAGCGCCACTGGGCCTCTGACACCTTCCCTGACACGTCGGATGACAGGGAGAGCACCATGGCATCTAGAAAAGCTTTGCAAATAGCCAACGCCACAAAAGCCATGGGCACATTCAGTCCGAGGTGTGTACTCGGAATCTGCCGTGAAGGATAAAGCGGAATTTGTGGTGTGGAGGCCAATGTTGGGGATGGCAAATTAAGACGTCTGCTGGTGCAGTGTGTGGATGGTGATTCCTCGTCTCTGTTTTTATTTTTAACGGATTGCTATTTCCCTTGACTGTCCATTCGATTCCACCCGTTGCCTTCTCATTCTCGGTATGTAAGAATCCAGTCACAACTGTACGTCCATTTTTTTCTGATTTGAAGGTTGATGGAGATAAAGAAATATCTCAACTTTTTTAGGTACGAAACGTTTCAAATGTTTCAAATTAAATCTTTGTGTTCACACTTAACCAATGGCATATTCTATTTTTGGCAATTTTATGTTATTCTTCATAATATAGTTTTAGCTAATAAAAGTTGACACATTTGCCATGCAAACATGTGGTCCAACAAGTTCTCAAGGAAGTAACTTTTGGTTCAATGTATATCATAAAACTCTAATAATAATTTTTATTATAAGAAAAAAGTATTTATGAATTTAAGGGTTTTATTTGAAGTATTAAATTTTTTATCATTTGATTGTATGATATTATAATGTTTTATATGCATTGGTATTATTAGCTCACATCTTATTTTGTCTAAGATATGTTTTTTTACTTAGCTCGTACCCATAACTCATTCCTGAGTTATTAGCAAGTTTATTTACACTCAAATTTTTTACTTGGTAGCAAAGGTGTATACCTCGCACTTTTTTTACTTGGTAGCAAAGGTGTATGCCTCGCACTTTTTTCCCTACCATAGCAACACATCACAACATAAGCACTTACACTTAACAACTTAATAGCTCAAGCACAAAAATTCATGTAACATGCAACACATATATAGACAATGGCACAATGTATAACTCTTGAGTGGCACAATCTATGCATAACACTTACATAGTCATTAGTATACATAATGCTTATTACAATGTGTATACAAGAACGAGAGCACTCAACTAATTACATATATACAAGAGTTCGTCCAAGCCATGTATGACTTGCATACAACCCCATTACATATAGCATCCTTGTAACCAAGTCTACCATAATTGAGCCTTTCTCCCTACCATAAGCCTATCTCTCCAGTACACATGGTTAGCTTGATCTATGACACTACGTTTATGCCCCTGTGCAAGACTCGTGCAATCCAAACTAACTTTCCCTAACTCTTTAGCATATTTTCCTTTCACTAGAACTTTGTTGTTTGACTTCCTAGCACAAGTCATTATGTTCTCTAGCTTGTACATCCTCCCACTATATATATGTGTCCATATAAACTCATGAAGCATTGCATCATTTAGGCTATGAACTAAGCTAACTTGTCAAATCATTATGCGAGTTTGCCTATGGCATGATCTATCAACAAACTCTCCCACTTTTCAAGTCATCTACCCCCACCTTTTCCAGTGCATAGTTTGATTGAATTCTTTTTCCTTAAGAAACCTTATTTAACCTACATAGCATTCATCACAAGTAATAAATGTGAATCCACTTGGTTACATGTCTAGGTTGTGCACAAAATACTACTACTTGCTATGTATATAATATGGTTACCACTCATTTTTTTCTTAATGAGTGTGCCTTATCCAACCCATTGATCTAGTCATGTCTACGTGCTCATCTATTAAGATTTCTACGCAACCCTAACTTCTATGTATTGTCCTCCTACTAAGGCATTCTACTAGTCAAGTGAAAATACCATTCACCCTCCTAGCGAAAGGCCTTACATCCTTCTTGAATAAGAGTCACTTCCATTTTGTGCAACATCCACAAAAATATGTTGTCTCCAAGTCTCTACCTAAACGTGTGCCTCCATTTACAACTAATTCTATTTGAAACCCCAAGTTTCATGACACTGTCGAATACAAACCCTATTTTTGCTAAACAGAAACACTAAATCTCCTATGAAATGGAAACCAAAAATTTCTGAATGGCAATCTAATTATCTAAACATCATGCAACTATATATAATACTCTCCACTCAATGTTGTGGTGCGAAAACCCCACATGTTTCCTTGGAAGGATGTCTCCTCCCTAACTTTGTTTGCAATGCCCAAGCAAACATTTTCCTACTACGGTGGCCATACTGTACTTCTGTAACCATCTCCCATATTTATTCCAATCCATCGAACTCCAAGTGCTAAAGTCATGTGAATGGCTATTGTACTTACTTTAACTACTCTTATCATGCTTCCACACATTACACATCTCAAGTCTTACACTAGTTGGGTAGCTAATCTAACTATTATGTCAAAGTCTTAAGATGTAGTTCCCCATGCCCAATCATATTTTTTTTACCTACACTTCCATTTCTTTTTCCAACCCAATATACAATGGCAAGGTCAATATTTCATAATTTTTATTACCATCCAAACCTCATCAATGAAATGATCCCTAATGCCTAAGTGGTGTGCCTCTAAGTCTACTAGTGCATGACCCTTTTGACATGCTTTCGTGCACAAGCTTTCCCAGGTGTTAAATTGGGTGAATGACTAATCCAATCATCATGCTCACCCTTTTCAAATGCACATCTCTTGTGCTTGAAACTAGTAACTTCTATCTGCAATCCAATCCTCCACACAATTTTCTTGGGCCGAGGAAAAGTTGCCTCATTTGCCTTATTGTTTTGTGAAGTCACTAAGTTTTCCACAACACCCTATCTATACACACTTCCATCACTTGCACATCCAATTTTTTCCATCCGCTCATCCAAGAGGCTTGCCAACATCCACACTTTCAAGGCAAAGTTTCTTTATTTTCTTTATTGTATTATGAAGTCACTTCAAAACTAACTTTTCCATGGCACCCTTTCTCTATGCACTTCCATCGTCTCTACATCCAACTTTGTTCGTGCACTCATCCAACAACCTTGCCAACATTTTGATTATGCCCAAGATAGAATCAACCTCCCTGACACCTCATTTTATTGTCAAGTTTTCCCAAGTTCAATGCAAGTCTAGCTTCCTTAGCCAAATTATCCCATCCTCTTAATCTGCATCCTTCAATATGGAATTTCATGTTTGCTTCAAGTCATATGTGTTCACATTTCTTGTGTACCATTAGTTTTTTCCTAAGTTCGTGCTAGCATGTACACATCTCATGTCTTGCGATGATTTAGTTCTCCACTCAACCATCTTGCTAAAGTCATGAGAAAGTCCCATGCCCAAGTTATCTTTTCATGTTGTAACCCAATCTATATATGAAATGCTCTAATATAATGCAAGACCTCAACTCACCTCCTATTGCTAAGTTGCCTCTTGGGAATGTAGTGTCTAAAATGATAGCATCCAATACACCCTCCTAAGTGCCTCAACAAATTTTCCAATGTGTTCTAAGTCTAATGAGCCACCCAAAGAACTTTCATGCCTTCTTTATGATGAAAGGAACATCCGTGCCAATAATCCCATAAATTTCAACCAATGATATTATAATATTTGGGTCATCTAGCACTCATCCATATGTTGCCTAAGGAATTCTCTACCTTATCCAATGTTCCATACCAAAAGGAAGGAGAGAATTACCTAAGTCATGTGGTTGTCATTCTTCCGATGTAGGTTGATTGTCCACAGTTCTCTTGGTCAACTTCTTTGTTGCCTCATCTATCACTTGGAATGAACAGACTTACTTTGCCCAAGAATTCCATATTTTGGCTCTTTGTTGTGATTGTTAAATTATCTCATGACCCAACAAGAATGTATAAAGGTGCCTATGAACCATGACACCTCATTCATCATTTCCTCTTTCACAAAGCTAGGTTCATTCAAGTGCCTTTAGCCTCCTTTCCCTACCTCTTGGAAATGAACCATCCACAACTTTATCAAAGACCTTTTTGATTTCCCAAGCCACTTTCAAGAGTTGCAACCTAAGTTCACTCAATTCCGCCACTAGACCCATTAATCACCCATTATTAAATTGTTCAAAAGGTCCAAAACCCCTCTAAAGTCGCACTACTTGGGCCATGCCAAAATCTATTGATTTCATTTGGGAATGTGTTACACTTTTATTTCTTCCAAATCCACCAATTTTCCCTTCAAATAACCTTCAACAACACTTTGGAAATGCAAAGAAACTTGAAATATCATACCTTGTGCAATGACACCATTGTTTGCACCCATGGTTCAAGTTGACTCATTTCCTAGTTTTGCAACCCATCCCAACAAGAAACCATCTACATGGAATCATCTTGGCCATTTACAACAAAAGCTTGTATTACACCTTCGTATATGACTAAATCTTTCATTTAGTCTCTTTAAAATATTTATAAGTCCAAACTCTGTGTGTGCTTGACTAGCTCACCTTCCACTAATTCATCCATCCACATCCTTGGCTACTTATGACACTCAAGGCATCAAGCCCAGGTTAATCAAAATTTTAAACCACTCTTATGCCAACTTACTTATCCAACTCTATGATGAGTCTTACTCATTTGATGTATGTGGGCAACTTCAATCTCACCCATTGACCCAAATCAACTTGTTTGTCAGTATTGGTGATGCCCTACCTGAGGATACCTTGGTGAAGTGCATATGATGTCTTTAGTTAAATCTATGACCCAACTTGTTTATTTTTTAACTTATGCATGTCATTTCATGTAGGTGATTTCTATCCCAATTCATGATGTGACAATTGGTCCAATTATCTCTATGCAATTTACAACTCATTTCCACAACTTTACATCAACCACCTCCATTTTCCAAGGTGTCATCTCCATTGGCATCTCTTAGGCCAACCATCCCTTTAACTACTTCATTTCTTGGCACACATCATTCCACTTTTCAGCACACACCTTAGTTGATAAATGATACTTTCACTATTTCATATTTCTTAAACTACTCTTACGAATGTATGTTTTCTTCCAGCTCATAATGAAGTGTTCATAATACTTCTAAACGAAATCTAATACCACTTTTAATGAGGAGATAGTGGTAAAGAGCACAAATTCTATGCATGAAACAAGCCCTTATATCACCTATCATGGACCTACACATCTTGCTCAAAACATCAAGTTATGTCATCCCTTAGTCATGTGGCACCACATTTAAGATGTAGCGGTGTAACTAACACATATCCTACTATGTTCATAGTACACCTCTTCACTTAATATTTACCAACAACTTTGCCCCAAGATAATATAGCTTCAAGTCACTCACTCAACTCTTCTACTTGGAGTGAACGCGTTTGCCCTATCATTCCCTTACCTACCACAACAACATGTGGTAACACAAGTAATTACACATGAAAAGTACTTAATAGTCCATAAATAAACATTTAAGGTAACATGCAACACATATCCACAATGTCACAATGTATAACTGTAAAACCCTCCTCCCACATCTACCCAAGCAACTGACCAACTGTGGTAAACATGCGACAAGAGACCACTATGATATGATTCGACCTCCTAAATCACATTAAGGAAATGGAACCGATGGAAACACACCATACAAACATCCAACATCATCAACATAACCCTTAGAGGACAAGTCAACCACTTAGGCAGACCATCCCTGGGTCCCACTGTTGTTTTAGGTCTCTTGGGCCATAGTTGCTCTCATGGTATGGGCAAAGGAGCGACCAACAACCTAAATTCGGTCTCACGGGCCTGCCTCCCAGTGACTATGGACCAAAATTGTTAGTGTTGTGCTAGTGACCCTGAGATTTAAGCCACCTTTTTAGGCTCAAAGCCCAGGACACTGCATAGAACTTATCCATCTCTTCAAATCAGTAGAGTAACGTGGAAATGAAAGTACTAAATAAAATACTTGTTCAAGATCTTGACTAAATCCATACTAGCCATGACAAACATTTTTTCAAACATATCATTGACATGTAACATACAAGTGTAAATAATATAATTAAGTGTAGGGATCTCATACTTATCTGAGAATCGCTATGAATCATTGTTCCCTCATGCCATTTGATGCATTACCATGTATTAGGTCATAGGTACATTATCCATTCACATACAAGTAAAAACATGATTAGATCCATACATAGTTGTTGTCATAAAAATATAACCAACATACTAGGAACATAAATACAATAAACATATCTGCCATCAAATACATAAATGCATCGATACCTTTGCACATGAAAATCAAGGGAGTGGATTTTTCATTAATGAATGCAATGAACCAACTGGAGATGGGACTACCACATTCCATTGAGACAAATCTCTCCTCAGCCATTCACCCCCGTGCCATATTCCAAGCATGAATGTGGGATCTCATAAAACACATCAATCAAAACTCATCCAGGGCTTCTAGAGGCCATCCACCTCACCCCATCAAACAATGGTTCCACCTCATGGAAAGACATCACAAATAAATCATCAAATCAGTCTCTATCCAAGTCTTCCAGGGCTCTAGAGTGCTTGTCCAACCAAGGCTCTAGGAATAGTAACTCAACCCAAGCTAAGGAAACATGAGAACCAGCACAAAATAAGCAATGAAGGTAAACCCATAATCACCATGGTTATCCTTGAAATGAGAAGGCTAGGCAATCCATTGTTGATCGAGGCAATACTCCATGCCAATGATAGATCACAACCAAGAAACCACATGCATATGCCATGCATGCCAAAACTAATGAAGAAATCATACATGCACTTGGTACTTGCAAGAAAATCTGATGTACCTGCTGTTGTCGATGCCTTCTTGCAATTTCCTACTCTTTCCTTTCCTTCTTGCTCCAAAAATCCAAGTATGCCACACCCTCCAAAGGTGCTCCAAGAAAACTCTAAGTATCCAAGAGTATGAGAGAGAGATCCAACAAGGAACTAACAAAGGGTTACCCATTGATCCTCATAAGCCTTTTTGTGAATGAGAACTCAATTTTCTTCATTTTCCATTATTTCCTTCATTTTCCTCCTCACATGCAACCTGTGACTTTTCACATCCTTTTTCTCCTAATTTCCATTATTTTCATAAATAAATGTACCAAAATGCCTTTTAATGCCTTAGCCATTGCCTTTTCCAATTTCCTTAAGCATAAACAACCAAATGAACACCCCCTAGGATATCTTGCCCAACATTCATCTTGGAATAAGTGTCTCATTCATTCATGGTTATTGTTTTTAACTTTATTACATGGAATTTTCACCAAGGCTGTTACAGAACCCTCCCCTTTGGAGGACACCATCCTCGATGTTCAATCACACATATACCTCAAAAACCTACTGAAATAAGACATACTACTTATAGAGCTTTATAACACAACTCATTACGATATTTACATCCATACATGGGTGTACATATAACAAAATCATATAAGAAAACATATATCAAACATATAACGGAATCATATATATGCCAAATCATATATCAAAACATATATCAAACATATACTAACACCATATCTAAGCATATATATCAAAACATCATATAGCATATATGAACCATCATAAAGCATATATCGATCACCATATATCATATAGTAAACCAACATAAAACAAATATTAAACCACCATGAAGTATATACCAAGCCATCATAACGAAATACTAAACCATCATAAAGCAACTACCAACCACCATAATCAATCATCGAACTACCATATCAAAGTTGCTTTGCCTCAACCAAAAACAAGGAAGGATACATGACCCACACGTGATCTTCCATCTCCCATGTAGCTTCATTGGGCCCAAAATGCTTCCATTGCACTTTAACCTACTCTATTGCTTAGTTCTGGCGCATGAACACCCTTTTCTGCAATATACAATGAGGCTCATGCTAGAATTCTCCATCTGGTTCCAGCTACAATACAGACTAGTGAATCACATCATCAACATCTTTAGCATAGTTCTTTAGCATACTTCAAGTCACTCACTCAACTCTTCTACTTGGAGTGAACGTGTCTGCGCTATCATTCCCTTACCTACCACAACAACATGTGGTAACACAAGTAATTACACATGAAAAGTACTTAATAGTCCATAAATAAACATTTAAGGTAACATGCAACACATATCCACAATGTCACAATGTATAACTGTAAAACCCTCCTCCCACATCTACCCAAGCAACTGACCAACTGTGGTAAACATGCGACAAGAGACCACTATGATATGATTCGACCTCCTAAATCACATTAAGGAAATGGAACCGATGGAAACACACCATACAAACATCCAACATCATCAACATAACCCTTAGAGGACAAGTCAACCACTCAAACAGACCATCCCTGGGTCCCACTGTTGTTTTAGGTCTCTTGGGCCATAGTCGCTCTCATGGTATGGGCAAGGCAGCGACCAACAACCTAAATTCGGTCTCACGGGCCTGCCTCCCAGTGACTGTGGACCAAAATTGTTAGTGTTGTGCCAGTGACCCTAAGATTTAAGCCACCTTTTTAGGCTTAGAGCCCAGGACACTGCATAGAACTTATCCATCTCTTCAAATCAGTAGAGTAACATGGAAATGAAAGTACTAAAGAAAATACTTGTTCAAGATCTTGACTAAATCCATACTAGCCATGACAAACATTTTTTCAAACATATCATTGACATGTAACCTAAAGGTGTAAATAATAGAATTAAGTGTAGGGATCTCGTACTTATCTGAGAATCGCTATGAATCATTGTTCCCTCGTGCCATTTGATGCATTACCATGTATTAGGTCATAGGTACATTATCCATTCACATACAAGTAAAAACATGATTAGAGCCATACATAGTTGTTGTCATAAAAATATAACCAACATACTAGGAACATAAATACAATAAACATATCTGCCATCAAATCCATAAATGCATCGATACCTTTGCACATGAAAATCAAGGGAGTGGATTTCTCATTAATGAATGCAATGAACCAACTGGAGATGGGACTACCACATTCCATTGAGACAAATCTCTCCTCAGCCATTCACCCCCATGCCATATTCCAAGCATGAATGTGGGATCTCATAAAACACATCAATCGAAACTCATCCAGGGCTTCTAGAGGCCATCCACCTCAACCCATCAAACAATGGTTCCACCTCATGGAAAGACATCACAAATCCATCATCAAATCATTCTCTATCCAAGTCTTCCAGGGCTCTAGAGTGCTTGTCCAACCAAGGCTCTAGGAATAGTAACTCAACCCAAGCTAAGGAAACATGAGAACCAGCACAAAATAAGCAATGAAAGTAAACCCATAATCACCATGGTTATCCTTGAAATGAGAAGGCTAGGCAATCCATTGTCGATCGAGGAAATCCTCCATGCCAATGATAGATCACAACCAAGAAACCACATGCATATGCCATGCATGCCAAAACTAGTGAAGAAATCATACATGCACTTGGTACTTGCAAGAAAATCTGATGTAGCTGTTGTTGTCAATGCCTTCTTGCAATTTCCTAGTCTTTCTTTTCCTTCTTGCTCCAAAAATCCAAGTATGCCACACCCTCCAAAGGTGCTCCAAGAAAACTCTAAGTATCCAAGAGTATGAGAGAGAGATCCAACAAGGAACTAACAAAAGGTTACCCATTGATTCTCATAAGCCTTTTTGTGAATGAGACCTCTATTTTCTTCATTTTCCATTATTTCCTTCATTTTCCTCCTCACATGCAACCTGTGACTTTTCACATCCTTTTTCTCCTAATTTCCATTATTTTCATAAATAAATGTACCAAAATGCCTTTTAATGCCTTAGTCATTGCCTTTGCCAATTTCCTTAGGCATAAAGAACCAAATGAACACCCCCTAAGATATCTTTCCCAACATTCATCTTGGAATAAGTGTCTCATTCATTCATGGTTATTGTTTTTAACTTTATTACATGGAATTTTCACCAGGGATGTTACGGAACCCTCCCCTTTGGAGGACACCATCCTTTGTGTTCAATCACACATATACCTCAACAACCTACTGAAATAAGACATACTACTTATGGAGCTTTATAACACAACTCATTACGATATTTACATCCATACATGGGTGTACATATAACAAAACCATATATCAAAACATATATCAAACATATAACAGAATCATATATATGTGCCAATTTCCTTAGGCATAAACAACCAAATGAACATCCCCTAGGCTATCTTACCCAACATTCATCTTGGAATAAGTGTCTCATTCATTCATGGTTATTGTTTTTAACTTTATTACATGGAATTTTCACCAGGGCTGTTACGGAACCCTCCCCTTTGGAGGACACCATCCTTGGTGTTCAATCACACATATACCTCAACAACCTACTGAAATAAGACATACTACTTATGGAGCTTTATAACACAACTCATTACGATATTTACATCCATACATGGGTGTACATATAAAAAAATCATATATCAAAACATATATCAAATATATAACAGAATCATATATATGCCAAATCATATATCAAACATATACTAACATCATATCTAAGCATATATATCAAAACATCATATAGCATATATGAACCATCATAAAGCATATATCGATCACCATATAGCATATACTAAACCAACATAAAACAAATATTAAACCACCATGAAGTATATACCAAGCCATCATAACGAAATACTAAACCATCATAAAGCAACTACCAACCACCATAAGCAATCACCAAACTACCATATCAAATTTGCTTTGCCTCAACCAAAAACAAGGAAGGATACATGACCCACACGTGATCTTCCATCTCCCATGTAGCTTCATTGGGCCCAAAACGCTTCCATTGTACTTTAACCTACTCTATTGCTTAGTTCTGTAGCATGAACACCCTTTTCTGCAATATACAATGAGGCTCATGCTAGAATTCTCCATCTGGTTCCAGCTACAATACAGACTAGTGAATCACATCATCAACATCTTTAGCATACTTCTTAAGCAATGAGACATGGAAAACATCATGCAATTTTACTATCAGAGGAAGTGCATGTCAATAGGTTACTGACCCAATCCTTTCAATAATACTAAAGGGTCCACAAAACCATTGTGCCAACTTGGCACATGAGCCAATATGCGAGGAGATCTTCTTTGGTTTGATGTGCAAGTACACTTGTTCCCCAACCCAAAACTCCTTGAACAACCTATTCCTATTTGCATAACGCTTTTGCCTATCCTGTGCTGCCTTGAGATTCTTCTTGATCACTTGCATCTTTACAGTCCAATCAATACTATGCTAACTCCAACTAATGGGAGTGTTATAACTCCGCTCATATAATTCCTCAAAAGAACTCATCCTCAATGACTCCTGATAACCATTGTTGTATGAAAACTTGACCAAGGGGAGATACTCTTCCCACTTCCTGTGACAATGGATTACATACATCCTCAACATGTTCTCTAATATCTTGTTGAACCTCTCTATCTGTCCATATATCTATGGGTGATAAGGTGTGTTGAAGACCAACTCTATGCCAAAACCTACAAATAACTCCTTCCAAAACATGGAAGTGAACTTGGCATACCTGCTTGACATAATCTTCTTCAGGACACCATGTAGTCTAACCACATCTTTGATGAATACCTATGCCACATCACTTGCTAAGAATGTAGACTACATGGGAATGAAGTTTGAAACCTTTGTTAACCTGTCCATAATGACCATGATGGAATCATGTTGCTTCATTGTCTTTAGCAACCCTGTGATGAAGCCCATGGAAATGACCTCCCATTTCCACTCGGGAATCATGATCAGATGTAGCAGTCCACCTAAATGTTTGCACTCTTCCTTCACTCGCTAATAGTCGAAACATCTAGCCACAAACTCTGCTACATCCCTCTTCAAATTCGGCCAATAGTAATGTCTTATCACCATTGTGAGTGTCTTCTGATAACCTCAGTGACCTGAATATGGTTTCACATGAAACTACCTTAAGATCACCTTCTTGAGCTCACATTTATCTGGTACATATATCCTGTCTCGAAACCTGACCAATCCATTTGCTGCAAGACAATATTCCAAGTCTTGTGCACTTGCAGCTACACCTGTACCTATACCTATGTTTGTACATGTACTATCACATGTACCTATACCTGTACCACACCTGTACCTCTACCTATACCTATACTTGTACTCTACAGCAACCTATGCACAATCTCCATATACTTGACATCCTAAGGTCCTACCCACAGGATCTTGTCCTATAAATATGTCTCATAAGAGCTCATAGTTCCCAAATGATGTATCTGTATCCGTCTACTGAGAGAATCTGCCACCCTGTTCTCTTTACCTTTGATGTACCTGATCTCGAAATCAAACTCGCTGATCATGGCTAACCATCTAGCGTGCCTGGCATTCAGATTTGGCTAGTCAAACAAATACCTCAACCCAATGTGATCACTCATAAGCACAAACCACCTCCCAAGAAGATAGTGACTCCACATCTTTAGTGCATGTATAATCACTGCCAACTCGAGATCATGTGTCAGCTATTTCTACCCATGTTCATTTAGTTTTCGGGGCTCATAACATACCACCTGTCCATATGACATAAGGACTCCACCAAGTCCTCTCTTGAAAGCATCTATACCTACTACAAATTCTTTATCTAGATCTACAATCTGTGGCACTGGTGCATGTATTAGAAACTGCTTAAGCTTCTCAAAGCTAACCTCACACTCTTTCGTCCATTCGAACTTCTTACCATTCCTCTACAATGATGTGATAGGATAATCAATCTATGAGAAGTTCTTGATGAATCTCCTATAATATCCTTCCAGACCCATGAAGGATCTCATCTCATCCACACTCTTAGGAGCTACCCACTCCATGATGGCCCTTATCTTCTATGGATCTACTGCAATGCCCTCCTCGGAGACAACATGTCCAAAGTAATGTACCTCATTCTGAAAGAAACTAAATTTGTTGAGCTTAACATACAATTGATGCTCTCTCAACAATATCAACGCTGCTGCTAAGTGCTCGACATTCTCTTCCTCATTTTTAGAATATACCAATATATCGTCAATGAACACAATAACAAACTTATCCAAATATGGACACAACATGCTATTCATCAAACACATGAATGTAGTTAGAGAATTAGTTAAGCCAAATGGAACAACAAAAAACTCATAATGCCCATACCTGGTCCTAAACGCAGGCTTGTATATATCCTCATCTTTGATGCGTACTTGATGGTATTCAGATCTCAAGTCAATTTTCGAGAACACTACTGCTCCCTTTAGTTGATTGAACAAGTCATCTATCCTCGGCAAAGGGTACCTGTTCTTGATAGTCACTTTGTTCAACTATTTGTAATCAATGCATAATCTGAGAGTACCATCTCTCTTCCTCACAAACAAGATCAGTGTACCCCACGGTGATACACTTGGCCTAATGTATCCCTTTCCCAAAATTTCCTTTAGCTACAGCTCTAACTCAACCAAATCAGGTGTTCTCATCTTATAAGGTGCTTTCGATGATGGAGCTACCCCTTTTGATAACTCAATAGAAAATTCTACCTCCCTATGTGGTGGAAAATCTATGAAGTCCTCCAGGAATACATCTGTAAACTGTTGTAAAACTAGGTATTTATTCAACACATTTGCATCCTCAACCTCCTTACCCTTTTCACTAGAAATATGTATTGTAAATAGCTTGCACCCTTTCCTGTGACTATGCTTTTCTTGCATAGCTGTCACCATCCTAACTGATGTGGCTTTCTTCTTACCCCGTAAGACTCTTGGCTCCCCATTGTCATACTCAATATCTTTGTCATAACATTCAACCTTGTTTCTATATAGATACAACCAATCCATGCCCAATAACATAATGTACAAACACAATGGTAATACATTAAAATGTGTTGTTGTAGGCATACAATTTAAGTCAACTGTGCAAGATCTTACCTAATGATGAACTCGCTTCTTCATACCTATTGCCAACTACACTAGCCAAGACTCTGCATGCAATTCCTTACTCAAACCACACTTATCCACCAAGTCAAGACTAACATAGCTATAATTATATCTAGGGTCAATCAAAATAGAAATAACTCGATCACAAAGCTTACCTTCCATCTCAATGATAGATGCCTAATTCTTTCCCTGTTTGTTGTCCACGTCTACATAGATATGAGGAATACTCTGGCCTACATCTCCAACAGTTTGCACCTCCCATGCAATGCATATATGAGGTCTACCATTCTAATGTTGTGGACAATCTCTCCTCAAGTGATCTTTGCCATAAGTCCAATAATGCACGGGCTCCTTACTCTATTCCTAAGGCCGACTTCTCTACCTTCTATCTAATGCAGTGAATTTCTTAGGTGTTACAACATTCTCCCTGTTATTTGTACTCTATGGCCTTGCTTGCCTTTTATCCCATTTCCTTTTTTCTTTACATTACCTGTCCAGTCTGCCTTAATCTTCATTCTTCATTTCAATTGTTAATGGCCTCCTCTAATGATCTAGGCTCATTGAAGTCAATCTTCTCTTTGAATGCAATAGGTAATCCACTAATGAATCTCTAAATCTTAGTCTTCTCATCCTGGAGGTAAGGCACATATCTCAACAGTTCCAAGAACTTATTGGTGTACTCATCATCTATCATGGATCACATCTTTAGTTCATAGAATTATTTTTCCATGTCATCTAAGTAGCTCTCTAACAAATACTTCTTCTTGAGCAGGCACTCAAATTCACTCTGAGTCAAATCTTTCTCATCTATACCTTCGAAATTATTCACATCTTCCCACTAGATGTCTTCTTTACCTTTAAGGCTGAAAGCGGACACTCTAGCTATCATGTTCTCTAAGTAGTCATTCTAACTTGAAGAATTTCTTCATACCAAGCAACCATGTCTCTGCATATTGTGATCTCCTTATTGCTCCATCAAAAGTAGGTGGCTTTTCCTTCATAAATTCATCTGGAAATTATCCCCTATCATTCCTCCTGTAAGGATGATAGTGATGACGGTCATAGTACCTATCTGAATCATGACTAGAATCATACCTGTGTCTATCCCTTCTCCTCTGCAAAGTGTCCAACAATCTACCATATCTAACAGTATCATCTCTATCTGATTGACGACCACCATGCAATATACTACCGTGTGCCCCATTAGTTTTATCTTCCTGCTCATGACCAATCCATAGTGGTCCTTGCTGCTGCAAATCCAACAAGCTCTTAAGTATTACTGCATTCATCTCTACTAACTTTTCGTGTGACTGTATGATTTTGTCATTATCTTCCTTACAACTCCTTATCTCCTCCTTTAGGCTTCTCAGTGTCACTGCCAAGTCAGAAGAGTTCCCAATGCCATACTGCTCTTCAGATTCGTAGGGAGATTTTCTGTAGTCAACCATCTTGCTAGCCATTTGATATTTCTTCCTACAAGGCATAATATGTCAAATCAACCAAATCACAATAAACCAATGTACCTTAGCATAGCTTGGGGAGGATAGCATGTCTGTGAGATCACCAAATCAGCGTGATACATATATAACATAATCATAACAGCATATAGACATAAACTAATAAATGTATCAACACATAAACGTCACTCTAACTAGGACCCAATCATCAAATCAAGGCCATATCAACAATGCATGCTATGAACTCATGCATGACAAAAACCATTACTTCATTGTACCCATTGCCAGATACAACCACCAATATTCATAAGCAATGCCAAATCAATTACACTTACTCATAAATGCATATAGTAAAACATAAGCGATCAAATCTTGTAAACAACCTACAAGATAGATACATGTGGTCCAAATATTCAAGAATATAACCTAACATACAAGGATGTAAGTAAACACCATAAAATCAATTATGTAAGCAACACACAATCCATACACAGTCAGTCACATACTTATGACAATGCATTTCATGAAATCAATAGCAAGTTCTCCATGATAGCTATACAAGGGAAAATTTTAAGGATGAAAATTTATTTTAAATTTTAGAAGCATTGGCAAATCTTACTAGTCCCTAATATTCAAATTGCAAAAAGTTTGGGGATTTTTTTTGCAAAAAATACCTAGATCTATAATAATTTTATAATATTCTATATAAATTTTTGGTGAATTTTAGGTAAAATAATTTTATATGAGAAAATGTAGGCAAATAAATTTTAGAAAAAAACTGGAAATTGGTAAATCTTTTTTTCGAAAAAAAACATGGAAAATTAGCCCACTTACGAAAATTAGCCCCTAAAATTTTCCCTAATACATACAACAACCCTAATCAATCATCAAAAAAAAAGTAACAAGTATATAAGTGTAAGAGACACACATGCAACTGACATGCATGCATGACCAACACATAGCCCATCCAGTTTGAGGGGTGAACCATGCTCTAACACCACTCTGTATTAGCCTCCTCCCACATCTACCTAAGAAATTGGACAACTAGTGTAGACATGCGAGGAGAGGCCAGTATGATGTGATTTTACCTCCTAAGTCACATTAAGGAAGTGGAACCGATGGAAACACACCATACATACATCCAACATCATCAACGAAACCCTAAGAGGACAAGTCAACCACTCAGACCGCCAGCCCCTCGGTCCCACTATTGTTTTAGGTCTCTTTGGCCATAATCTCTCTCATGATATGGGAAATGGAGTGACCAACAACTTAAAGTTGCTCTCACAGGACTGTCTGCCAGTTATTGTGGACCAAAATTGTCAGTGATGTGCCAGTGACCCTAAGATTTAAGCCACTTTTTCATGCTTAGAGCCTAGGATACTACCCAAAACTGATCCATCTCTTTAAATCAGTAGAGTAAAATGGAAATGAAAGTAATAAAGAAAATACTTATTGAATACCTTGATTGGATCCCTACTAACCATGACATGTATTTCATCAAAAATATCATCGACATGTAACCAATAGGTGTAAACAACAAAATTAAGAGTAGGGATCTCATACTTATCTGATAATCTCTACAAACCATTATTCCCTGATGCCATTTGCTACATTATCATCTATTAGGTCATACACACATTACCCATTCACGTACAAGTAAAAACATGCTAAAATCCATACATAGTTGTTGTCATAAAATGTGCACATAACCAACATAATAGGAACATAAATACAATAAACATATCAACCATCAAAACCATAAATACATAAGAACATTTACACATGAAAATCAAGGGAATGGATTTCTCATTAATGAATGTAATGAACCAACCAGAGATGGGACTACCACGTTCCACCTGAGCATAGAATGGCTGAGCCAAATATATCTTTAGCCATTCACCCTCGTGCCATATTCCAAGAATGAATGTGGGATCTCATAAAAAACATCAATCAAAACTCATTCAAGGCTTCAAGAGGCCATCCACCTAAACCCAACAAACAATGATTCCACCTCACGGTCGGACATCACAAAGCATCATTAGATCAGTCATTATCCAAGCCTTCCAGGGCTCCAGAGCATTTGTCCAACTAAGACTCCAGGATTAGTAACTCAACTCACCAAGGGCTCTAGAGTGGTTTTCCAACCAAGGCTCTAGGACAGGTAACCGAACTCACCAAGGGCTCTAGAGCATTTGTCCAACCAAGGCTCCAAGACTAATAACTCAACCCAAGATGGTATAGGGCTCTAGAGCATTTGTCCAACCAAGGCTCCAGTACTAGTAACTCAACCCAAGCTAAGGAAACATGAGAACCAACCAAAAATAAGCAATGTAAGTAAACCCATAATCACCATAGCTATCCAGGAAATGGAAAGGCTAGGAATCCATTATCAATCGAGGAAATCCTGCATGCCGATGACAGATCACAACCAAGAAACCACATGCATATGCCATGCATACCAAAACTAGTGAAGAAATCATACATGCAACTCAGTGCCTACAAGAAAATCTAATGTAGCTGCTGATGTCGATGCCTTCTTGCACTTTCCTACTCTTCCTTTTCCTTCTTGCTCCAAAAATCCAAGTATACCATACCCTCCAAGAGTGCTCCAAGAAAACTCTAAGTATCCAAGAATATGAGAGAGAGAATAATGAGAGAGAGCTCCAACAATGAACTGACAAAAGGTTACCCACTGTTCCTCAAAATCCTTTTTATGAATGAGGCCTCTATTTTATTATGTTTCCATTATTTTCTTCATTTTCCTCCTCACGTGTAACTGGTGACCTTTCACTTCCTTTTTCTCCTAATTCCATTATTTTCATAAATAAATGTGCCAAAATTCCTTTAATTCCTTAACCATTTCCGTTGCCAATTTCCTTAGCCATAAATAACCAAATGAACACCCCATAGGATGTCTTGCCCAACATTCAACTTGGAATAATGTACCATTCATCCGTGGTTATTTCTTTTAAATTTAATGTGGAATTTTTACCAGGGATGTTACAATAACTGTTTGGTGGCATGATATGCACCTAACATCCTTACAATCTTTATTATATAGAGTTCTTACATTACAATGTGTTTACAAGAAGGGGAGCACTCAACTCATTACATGGATACATAAGTTTTAGATAAATAGAACTTCCTTGCAACCAGTTCTATAATATTTGATATTATCTATCCATCATGAGACTACCTCTCCACTATCACAATTAGCTTGAATTACAACACCACCCATATAGCCTTGTCTAAGATGGTCGCAGTCTAAACTAATTCACCCTGACTCTTCATTGTTCTTTTCTTTCTTTGTGACTTTGTTGTTCAAGTTCCTTTCCAAAGCCATTATTTTCTATAACTCATCCATCCTCTCATTATATATATGCATCGATCTCAACGTGTGAAGAATCACACCATTTACACTTGAATTGATTTGACCTCTCAAATAATTATGTAAGTTTTCCCAAGGAATGATATTTCCACCAACTTTCCCACTTATCATGTCATCTACCCACAACTCACCTAATGCATAAGTCGGTCACACCCTTTTTCCTTAAGAAACCTCATCCAACCCATGTAGCATTTATCACAGGTAATCAAATGTGACTATACTTGGATCAAATGTTTATACCATGCATCAATACTCCTGCTCACTTAATTTATAATATGGTCATCAATTCACCTTGACAAGTTGAGCATGCCTTAGCCAATTTGTTGATCTAGTCATGTCTCTATGCTTGCCTATTGAGAAATTATGCAACCCCAAATTCCACATCCTACCTTCCTACTAAGGAGTTATGTTGGTCAAGTAGAGTATCACATGCCCTCCTAGTTGAAGGGTTTACACTCCATTATTAAAAAAACTTCAGAAAAAGTCACGCCACATGAATACACTTATTGAAAGCCCATAATTACATAATAAAAATCTTAAAGACAACAATTGATGGTATGCAATATTTTGAAAGTGAAATGGATGAAATACAAAAGTGCATTAAATTATTTTTACGTCACTTTTCTAATGTAAGTAGTACATTGAAATAATTTATTTTAGGAAAGAAGGGGTATTATTTGGTCTCATATATAAAATTAAGGCTATACACTATTAGAATTTCCTGACCTTATTGGAGGTATCCTTGATGATAATCATAAGCGACACTGGTTTTTTTGCAAATACGATGTAGGCTAAAATTGACTTTTAGTGTTGGGGTAAGATCTACAACTATTTTCAGTTGGCTAAGAGATAATTATCTTAGAATGTAAGGAATTAAGATAATGGCCCAATAATTTCATGCATACAAGAGACAAAGTTTTCCCCTTTATTATTCTATAAACTGAAAAAAAACTAAAATAATTGTGAGAAACTCGAAATTTATGATAATGTATTACCTGAGATTAACATCAATGCAATAATAATAATAATAATTACTCCATATAATTGAAGTAAAATTAGATAGAATTATGTGTTAGCAAATACTGATGTGATAAATATAAACTGAAATTTTACACACCTTTTCCAAATGTTAATTAAATATTTCCCTACACCCTCAAACTTATTGGGAGGAAATGTTTTAGATAAGTTATAAATAATAGAGATTTAAAACCAGTGATTTCATCCAGGGCTTCTAGAGGCCATCCACCTAAACCCATCAAACAATGGTTCCACCTCATGGCCGGACATCACAAATCCATCATCAAATCAATCTCTATCCAAGCCTTCTAGGGCTCTAGAGTGTTTGTCCAACCAAGGCTCTAGGAATGGTAACTCAACCCAAGCTAAGGAAACATGAGAACCAACACAAAATAAGCAATGAAAGTAAACCCAAAATGACCATGGTTATCCATGAAATGAGAAGGCTAGGCAATCCATTGTCGATCAATGCAATCCTCCATGCCAATGACAAATCACAACCAAGAAACCACATGCATATGCCATGCATGCCAAAACTAGTGAAGAAATCATACATGCACTCGGTACCTGCAAAAAAATCTGATGTAGTTGCTGATGTCGATGCCTTCTTGCAATTTCTTGCTCTTCCTTTTCCTTCTTGCTCCAAAAATACAAGTATGCCACACCCTCCAAGGGTGCTCCAAGAAAACTCTAAGTATCCAAGAGTATGAAAGAGAGATCCAGTAATGGACTGACAAAAGGTTACCCATTGATCCTCATAAGCCTTTTTATGAATGAGGCCTCTATTTTCTTCATTTTCCATTATTTCTCTATTCAGATCTCAAGTCAATTTTAGAGAACACTGCTGCTCCCTTTAGCTGATTGAACAAGTCATCTATCCTCAGCAAAGGGTACCTATTCTTGATAGTCACTTTGTTCAACTATTTGTAATCAATGCATAATCTGAGAGTACCATCTTTCTTCCTCACAAACAAGACCAGTGCACCCCATAGTGAATCACTTGCCTAATGTATCCCTTTCCCAAAATTTCCTTTAGCTACAACTCTAACTCAACCAAATCAGATGTTCTCATCCTATAAGGTGCTTTTGATGATGGAGCTGCCCCCTCTGATAACTCAATAGAAAATTCTACCTCCCTATGTGGAGAAAAGTTATTTTGAGATAAGTATAGATCATTCAATCATGATAGAAAGGAAATCAAACCTACGTGCTTCATAAGATACCTTGATAAAGGTCCTATTTGAGAGGTGATTCACTTAGTCTCAATTCAATTTACCAACCACCAAGCAACAAAGAGAACATATTAGTTTGTAAATAATGTCATAATTTGTTATTTTATTTTATATATAAATATATGGGTGTAACATGCATATGCGCGCATATAAGTACATCTTTGTTTGTTAATGATGTTCAAAATTTCCTATCTTTATCTTAAATATAGATGCACACATATTCAGATCTATGTTTTAATATAAAATTTCTTCATGCTTTTAAAAATGTAATTAATCTCAAATATGAATGAAAGTAATTCAACCATACGTGATCTAGATTGGATCACTATATTACTTTTCATCCATCTTGATGCATTTGCAGTGGAAAAAGTGGAGAAATCAGCTCACGAAACCATTTTTACCAGTGGACCCATTTTTGCGAAACAGGGCCTGAAATATTCCCAGAGAATTTTGAGGCATCAAACGATATTTTTTTGGGGTAAAAATGTGCCGCTTTAGAATAACACCATTTCATGTTATTTTACACACAAATATCTTTCCAACAATGTAAGATTTGTGTCAATTAGAGTCTTTATGCAAATTTATGCCACTCAGAAGTTGACCTTCCTCTTTTAACACTTATAGTTCAAAAGGATGCTACATCAGCCCCCATATTTCATGAAAAATCTGCTAGCAATTTATTTTTGATGTAAAATACTCTAGAATCTAGTCTATATTATAACTAGAGTTAAGATTTGATCTAGTCAAACATAACCACTAGTAGGCTATCGTGTTGTGTTATAGTTGGGCCACTAGGAGGAAGATGCATTCCATTCTTTCGAGAGCATTTTTTTCCATAGTTGAGAAAAGATAGCCAAGAGAGATAAGAGGTAGAACACACAGAGATGATCTGTGCACTGTAGCATTCCATGAGCCACATGCATTAATTATTTGTACCTACAACCATATTTCTAGATAGAGAAAGAGAGTGAAGTGGCCTCACCTTCTAGCAGGGCTTTTTTCCCGAAAGTGTTTCCCAGAGAGCATATCTTATGTTTTATGTGTGTGTGTGTGAGCGTATTTTATCATTCTCTACTTTTTGCATAATTTATATTCACATGCATTTACTAATTAAAGTTTACGTAGCTTAAAGTTTAATAAAATTGTAATAGTGTAGAATTTTAGATTTTTAATATAATATTGTCAAATATGGTGTGATGAAATGTCCAGTGAAATATCCACAACAATTTACAGATCAATATGTACTTTGCCAGATACCTTAATAAATATCCTTTTTGAGAGATGCTTCATTTTGTCTCAATTTCTAATGAATATACTAACCACTATTCAAATAAAAGTAACATCTTAATTAATAAAGGTTGTGAATAATTTATTATTATTTCATTGTATCTCAGTTCATAATAAATATACTAACCACTAATCAAGCAAAGGTAACATCTTAGTCTATAAATGTTGTGCATAATTTATTATTATTTTTATCTTACATATACATGCATGCATATATAGATCGATCCTTTAATATTAAAATTCTTCATGCATTTTAAAAATGAAATCAAACTCTCAATATGGACTAACTAGATGCCTTTAATATGAAAAAAATGTACGAGATATATTCGAAAACTGAGCTTCAAATATTTGTATTATGTATAAGTATCTCATAGTTTGAATTTTAAATATTTATATTATCTAATCAATAATATATAGATATATAAATTGAATTAAAATTTAAAAAATTAAAATTTTCTATATTGTTAAAAAAATGATTTTTCAACTTCTTATATTATTTGAGTATTTTAAATATACATTAAAAAATCAAATTGTATATTTTTAATATGATTAAAAATTATGCTTTTGATATTTATATGTTTACTTTCTAGATGTGGGTGTACATCAGAATTTATATGCTGGCGGGGAACGAGATGGCAAGTGGCTTGGCCACATGGCCCTCTGTAATCCCACACACAAAATCATAAAACGAATTAACAACAACAGTAAATGGAATTTAAGCCAACACTCTATTCAACCTGGCTGCATCTACCCGTCTCGACTTTCCTTAATGGTGCCCTATGGTAGTTTCAACTCTACCTCCTTTGTTTCTAATCCTTCGCCTTTGCAATGTCATTGTCCATTGGCTACTGCAGAACCAAGCTCACACACTACTACAAGTAGGCGTTGCAACATTCTACACTGCATTGAATTTGGCCCAGGTAATCATTATTCATAGAGCTTTATCTGAAACCTCATCCTCCATTCTGTGTATGCTGCTATTCCTTCCTCTGAGCGGACCTCTGAATATGTTGCACCTTCTCAACTCTCTGAGTCACCTCCTAGCAGATATTCTCTTCGCTCCCACATCAAAATGCCTAGGCTTCACCATAGAATGCGAAGTAGAAGAGGGAGTAGCAGAGACAAACTGTCTTGCTCCCCACCTTCTCATGCCTTAGACTCATCCCCCTCAGCTCAATTGGTCTCTGGCTACTATCGCAACACTCGTAGTGGCTGCTCATGAGCTCTTCGCTTCCAACCGACGTAATCCGCCTCTCCAACCATTGACATTCCTTCCAGCACACAACAACTCCTTCGCTCAACCCAGTTCACTTATCGCTACTCCATGAACTAACCAATCATAACAGCCACCATCTCAATTACCTTCCACAAGGAGCCAGCCAACGAAGAAGGAAGCCCAATTAGCGAGGAGCAAGCCAGGGATGATGGAAGACCACACTGCGCAAGGGAGAAAAAGGACAATCCTTAGGACAAGAATAGTGTGGAGGAGAAGAATCATGACCCTCAGGCGAAAGACGACACGGTATGATGCAGCAGGAAGAGGACGACATTGATCCATACAGGTGTTTCATCATTGAGGAACACCTATCACCACCGCATAACACCTGACTTGCTAGCACAACATGCCACACATCATCAAGCCACAGGTTTATGGAATTACATCAATAGGGTTTTTTTTTATGCATTTTTGAAAATCATGCTACCTACTATGATTGATTGCTTGTTTCCCCTGCATGGGCAACAAGTTCATTTTTTGCAATTTCTTTTTTGAACTGGACTGGTTTCCCGTTTTGGGCAGTCACAATCTTGTTTTGTTGTTATATGCCTTAAACCATAGCACGGACATGCAAAGGCCAAAGCCTCAGTGTATCACTATGTTTCAGTA
>APFE030567926.1:8168-42158 GCA_000404065.3 Pinus taeda
TAAAAAGCACATCATCAATAATTGTAAAACTCTTTGCTTTTAACCTGATGGCCCTTTTTCTTTTGTAAGATAAATGTGGAGGAGCATAACCATTTTTTAAATAATATACCAAATCTGCATATTGAGATTCAGAATCAGTGACACTTATCTGACTGATTTCTTCAGTTGGACCAGTATCGCTTGATTCGGGAATGTTGGAAGCTCCTGCCAATATCCTGCAAAAACCTTGGCCTCCAACAATCTTTGCTGGCCTAATTTCTAAGTCATATTCTTGAAGCGCTGTGACCCAATTTTCCCTTTTTCCACCCAGTTCTTTTTGTATTAGTAGTTGCCTAACAGCTGGGAAAGGAACTATTACTTTTGTGTGGGTTTTCAGAAGGAAGGGTCTATAATGTTTGACTGCTTTAAACACAGCAAAGGCTTGTTTTTCCACATCGGAGTAATTCAATTCGGCACCCTGAAGGTTTGAGCTAAAAAATGATATGGGTGCCTCCAAATTGTGATCATTTAGTTGCGTAAGTACTGCAGCGTATGAAGAATCGGATGCGATAGTATACAATGTGAAAGGATTAGAGAAATTTGGAGTAATTAAGGAGGGGGAGTTGATAATGGATTGCTTTATCAAATCAAAAGCTTGTTTTTCTACTAATCCCCACTTAAAGACTGCATTTTTCCTAATCATTGCCTGGAGGGGCAAAATAATATGAGAAAAATCTGGTACAAATCTTTTAACAAAATTAATCTGGCCAAGAAATGACTGCATCGATTTCTTATTGTGAGGGAATGGGATCTCAGAAATTTCTTTGATCTGATCAGGATCGATATAAATGCCATCTCGAGACACAATAAAACCCAAGAGTTTCCCTTGATCAAGAGCAAAGAATGACTTTTTGGGGTTAAGAGAAATTCCATACCTTTTACATCATTGAAAGAACTGGTTTAAGTCATGTAAATGATTAGACCTCTCTTTAGAAAATACAGTTATATCATCTAAGTAGACGACCACTGTTCGATTAATCAATCCCCTAAAAGTTGTATCCATAGCTCTTTGGAAATTCGCTCCTGCATTTAGAAGTCCAAAAGGCATCTTTTGATATGCATATGTCCCCCATTTTGTTCTAAATGTAGTTTTAAGCTGGTCATCAGGATGAACGAAGACTTGGTTGTATCCTGAAAAACCATCTAGAAAAGACATCAATTCAGAACCTACTACTGATTGGAGTATTTGCTCCATAGTAGGGAATGGGAAATTGTCTTTTAAGCTTTCTCTGTTCAGATTCCTGAAATCAATACAAATTCGAATGTCGACATTCTTCTTCCTAACAGGCACCATATTAGAAACCCAGTTGGAATGTCGAACTGGAAAGATAATCTTGGCTTTAAGGAGGTTGTTAAGCTCCGACTTAATCTGGCTTTCCAAATTTGGGTGTATTTTTCTTAACTTCTGCTGAATGGGTTTTTGATCTGGAAGCATTGGAATAGTATGTTGGATACTAGATGTGTCATAAGTCTTTAAGTCATCATATTTCCAAGCAATAACGTGTTTATTCTTCCTTAACAGTTTAACAAATGCTTCTTTCTCTTCTATAGAAAGTCCTAATCCTAAATTCACATTCTGAGGAGCTTGCTCAGTACCCAAATTTACCAATTCAAACCTTAGGGTAGAGCTTTGGATCTTTGTATTAGTTACAGGTTTAAACCTGTCTTTTATATCATAAAGATCTTCTAGTTTTACCACAGGCTTAGGAATTGTATTTTCTTGAGGTGTTTCCTTTATTTGGGAGTCATGCTCATCCTCTTCAATGATTTGATTGTCATAAGACTTTCCAGAAGTTAAAAATTGTAAAATATCATTGTCATGATTAAATACTCTCCAATTAGTGATGTTGTCAGGAATTGAAGGCCTAAAAATCAACTCTACAGAAAATCTATCAGGGTTGTAGTCTTCTGAAGGTAGGAGCCTGGAGGCTACATTAGCTAGTAGGTCGGCAGCTGAATTCTGGGACCGAGGAATGGAGGAAATGTCAAATGCTAAGAAGTACGAGGTAAGGTCTTGCAAAAGCGATTGGTAATGCTTAAGATGATTGGAAAGGCAATGAATTGCATTTCTAACCTGTTTCACAATAATTTCACAATCGTCGAATACTTTTAGATATTGCACTTTAAGGCCGATCGCTTTATATAAACCCTGAACTAGGGCTTCATATTTGGCTATGTTGTTAGTGCATTCGAATTCTAATCTGCAAGACAGCATTGTCTTTTCCCCATGTGGACTAACCAAGATGCATCCTGCTCCCGAGCCTTCACTAGACTTGGAGCCATCAAAATACAAAGACCAAAATAAAGGAGTATTAACAATCATATTTACAGTTTTCTCATCACCATTGAAACACCTAGACTTATCTAATTATGAAAAATTTTCAATCTGAGATGTAAAATGATTAACTGAGAAAGGGGACGGTTGGGCAACAAAGTTGCCAAAGAACGACTCTAATGAATAATTGCCCAAAATGTTGTTGTTGAAAGCTACGAGATGGTTTTCTTGTTCAAAATCGGTAACTGTATGGGTCATATGTTTTTCTCGGTCAATCTTTATTTGATTTGGCTTACCTTTATAAGGAAGCCACATGTGTGACCAGTCAATAGAAATATACCCATGCAATTTTTCGGACCAATCTCTACTCAAAATCAAACCGTAAAACTCAGGTATATCAGCTATTAGAATGTCAATCCTTTGTACTATTCTGGGATCAGCAGACAACCTGATAGTTACAGAATTAATTTCTCCGACAATCTGCACCTTGGTCCTGTCTAATTGTACAATATGGATGTTAGACTTCTGGGTCTCTATGTTCAATTTGGAACAAACTGAAGATGGCATTATGTTAGAAGATGCCCCTGAGTCAATTAAACAGTTGTGCAGGTTTCTGTTGTAGATTTCATAAGTCAGAAGGAATGGTGGAGTATGAGAACTTGACTTGTCCCCAATTAGGACTGAATTTGTAGCTTCAACCATACCTAGAGGGGATTGGCCTGAATCATTAGCAGCTTTTGAACTAGGAAGTGGAGTAGAGGGAACAACATTCAATTCTTTAAGCAATAATTTTTGCTGATGCTTTAGCTTGTTAAGCTCAAACATAGTTATGTTTGCCTTGGTCTTCTTCATGTCATCAACAATGTTGTATTCCATTGAATCGGATACCACTAACATCTTAGATGTTGAAGGGGAATTAGAAGTTGAAGGCTGATTTTGGGGAACTACTACAGGTGATTTCTTTGGAGGTACTTTTTCCTTCGTTGTAACAGCACCTGCACTCCTTTTCTTTGAAGTCACCTGGGCAGGTTCAGAAGTACTTTTACTTCTGGTGGTGACTGGGAAGGCTTCTTCTTCATTATCGGTATCAGAATTGGGGAGTATAAAATCCCACATTCCATGACACTCAGCTACTTCTTCTTCATCATCAGTTGGTGGGGTAGCCTCTTCTTCTTCCTCTTCTTGATCTGAATCTACATTAGATATGGCATTGGGTGGCTTTGTTTCAGTTTTCTTATAAGTCCTAAAAGGTCTTTTGTTTGAAGTTTCGGCCACTTGTTTCTTTATGTCAATCATTTCGTTGGATAATGTTTTCAGGACTTTTTGCAGTCCCTCCATATCATATGGGTCTTTTGGGCTTTTCTTCTTGGAGTCTTCTTTAAAAGAAACTTTTTTAGCTTTTCTGTCTTCCAAGGCAACTTTCTTTTCTAAGGAATTGATGCGTTTTTCCACATCAAGTGCTTCTTTCATATTTTATGCTAAGGTAGGTTTCCCAGCCCGATCTACAAAAATGGCTATATTGGCAGGCAGGGCAGTGATATACCATTCGCTTCGAATTTGTTCACTTGGTTTGGAAGCTGTAGGGATTTTGTTCAAGAGTTTATTGAAGCGAGCATTAAATTCCTTAATTGGTTCCCTATGCTCTATTCTTAGGTTGGAGAGATCGTTTATTAAAGTTGCCAAAGACCTATCACCTCCATACTTAGTAAGAAACTGTTCTTGGCATGTATCCCAACTGGTAATGGAACCAGAGGGTAGAGAGAAATACCAGGATCCTGCTGATCCTTGCAAAGTATAAGGGAAAAGTCTAACAACAACATCTTCTTGTGTTACCCCTTTTAAGTTGACCGACAACATGAAATTATTAATGTGTTCTTTGGCCTGAGTTCCATCATCTGGATTAAATTTGGGGAGCCATTTTTCAGGAGCATCTGGTAAAGGATGCAATGGTGCAGGCATATTGACTACACCAGGTCTGGTCCATGGATCTACCATTGTACTAGTACCGGTGGTTGATACTACTATTGGGATTCCAGATGTGTGGGAAGTAGATGATATTGAGGAGTGAGAAAATTGAGATGTTGAGGCTTCTGTTCCCTGGTGGACAACAATATGTAATGGAGGAGTGGGTGGTTGACTTTGCAGATGAGGAGATGAAATGGATGATGTGGATGAAATTTCTCCACTATCAGACCCTTCAGTATGTTTCTTGGCCCTTTTCCTTTCGGTTAAAGGGAACTCAATGGGTTCGATACCAAGCTTTCCACTTTGAAGTCTAGTAAGTGGATGAGATAGATTGAACTGCAAAGTTGCACTTCTTTGTGATACTTCAGATTTTTGTGGCAAAATCGAGAAGGTCTGAAGTTTGTGGATAAGAGACTGAACTTTAGGGGATTTAAGACTCAATTGTTCTGGAGTATGATGGGTGTGAGCAGTGGTAGTTGATTCCTATTGTTCTTGATTGCACGTTGGAGAACCAACATGCGATCGAGAATAACTAGGAGAATTGGAGGGAGAATTACTCTTAGAATGGTTTGTAGATTTGAGTTTGCTTGCCATTCATAGTCGGGGCCCTCCTTCTAGTGCCAAAAATGTTGAAGCCTCGAAAATTGCTGCAACAACATTGGGGAAACCACCCGGTCCGGACCTTAGTGCAGCTCCTTTTCCGTTTAGGGTAGTGGCTCCGACTGTGGATAATGGGACCAGTTTCCCAGAAATAGATAAATGGGATGGGTGAATTATTTGTAGATAACACTAGTGGTGAGCAAAAGGCTAAAACAATTGACAGAAATATAAGTAAATGAAACTATCCCGGGAATCTATTGAGCTCTAAAGCGTAGCTTTTGATGCTCTATGCCTAAAAGACAATCATATAGATGACTGTATCTTCACGACGTAGATATTAAATCATTTAAGATTGTTGTGCTTAAATAGTTAAGCAGAGCAATTAAGTGATATTACCACACTTTATACATTCATATCATTATCATATACATGATTTAAAAGTAAAGGCAGATCACTAAACACCCAATAGTGGAATGAATAAGATTTGTTGTTATAGCGCATGCACATAATCAACGATAGCAAGAATAATTACATAACAATTCACATAAACAGAATGACTTCAGGCACAGATAGAAGTACCATATGAGCTACTTGCCACTCCCAGATATCAATCGCTATGTGTAGTTCTTCCCTTAACGCATAAACATTCTTCAATCAACGACAATAGTGCACAATTGTATAAAGAAATTTCTTCATTAAAGTAAGAACAACTGGTCGAGTTTCATAAAAGAATAAGAGCTGAAGCACAGTAGTGCAAACTTCAGTCTGTTAAGTCTATTACAAAATCTTACGACCCTTTCTAAAAACATGAAAGGGTCTATAAATACAATACTAATCTAAATAACTATAAAACAGAAATGCTACTTAAACTGATATCAATAACTTTTGTTGCTATTTCGGCTGGCGATCTGGGGAGCTGGAGGATGATTCATTGGGTCATCTGCTTTCCTTTGAATCTGAGCTAATTAATGGCAAGCATTGGCTCAATTTCCGGAGGTTTGTTGAGGCGCGAACTGAGCTGGGCAGCATAGGTGGCATCGTGAATGTCGGGAATCATACACTCGATGGCATCTGTTAAAAATTTCAGGGCGGCTCTTTGTTCATGAGGCTTAACTAGGAAGTGCCAATACATTTCCATGTTTAAACTATTAACCCCGGCGATTAATCTTCCTCTGCCTTGTAACTCAGGATAACACGTTTGCTCCAATGCATTTGTTGTTGTAATCTTTCCCGGTGTACACTGGGAAATCATATTTGCTAAGTAGAGAGTGTTGTTAACTAGATCAACTAAGTTGCTAGAAGTTAATCTACATCTTGAAGTTGCTCTCTCTGCCTTTAACACCTGAGTGCCATCCCGTGAAAAGTATATCTTTATGAACCTCCAGTATCCTAGGCAAATTGGATGCTTTTCCCGAATTCAAATCTTGCTATTCAAGATGTGCAGTAATAGCCTCATCGGCTTGATTCAAATCATCCCTAGCTTTCTCTAACTGCTCATTTATGGATGTAGTTAATTTGCAGAGTGGCTCCGCTTGAAATATTTGTTGACACAAGAGTTTAATTTGCGATATTAGCGCATTATTTATCAATTTTTCTTCTTTCATGAACTCTGTTACGTGCGGATCTCCTTTTATCTTTTCTAGCTGCGATGTTATTTGAGCAATTTGCTCATCCTTTGTTTTCACCATTTGCTCGTTCGCTGCTTTCAACTTTTCCAATGCCTCCCTTAATTCGTTCTTTTTCAGGATCGCAGCCTGGTCAATCCTTTGCTTCTCTGCTTCCAATTGTTGAGACAATTGATTATTTAGTTGCTGTTGCGCCAATAACTGCTCGTCTGCCTGCGCTGTCCTATGTTGTTGTGCCGCTAACTGCTCCTCTGCTTGCATTACCCTCTGCTTTATCTCGGCCAATTCTGTCTGTAATGTGGAGATTTCTTGGTCTTTAGTTTTTAATGAAAGACTCACCTCTGATGCTTTGTCGATTGTTGTAGCTGAATAGGCTCCAGCATACTGTGACAATTTAGTTAGATCATCGGAGGGATCCAGTTTCTCCTTCCATACTACATTGCCCGTGACCGTTTTTTCTGGAAAGATAGAAGGTTGATCAAGCCTTCGTCTTTTCCTTGATCACTTTACCACTGCTCTGTGCCTCGGGCTGTAGAAGACATCCAATGGAGGAATATCTTCTACTTGTAAAATGATTTGATTGTTGGGATCTTTCGGAATTATCTCAATATCTTTAGATTTAGGTGGGCCGCTGGTTCCACTTAGAACCTGAGATGAAGTGTCATCTTGCATATCGCTGGTCTTAGGAGTGTTTGTACTTTTTGAGCCTTTTCCTCCACTGATGATAGAATCAAACTGCTTCCATTCCTAGAGCAATTTGGGGTCTGTGGTAGTATCTACATTGGTATAGGTGGAGGTCTGTTTAGTTTGAGACTCCTTCAGCAATTGTTCCTGTTTTTTCTTCTGTTGCTCCTCCTGTTCCTTTCGCTGTTTATCCTCCTGCTCTCTTCGCTATTTATCTTCCTGCTCTTCCTTTAACCTTTCTTCCTGTTCCTTTTTCTTCTTTTCCTCTTGGTCTTTCCTCTATTGTTCCTCCTGCTCGCTATTATGATCTTTTGTTGTAGCAGGAGGTTCCTTTGTCTGTTGCTGACCAGGCTCGCTTGATGATGCCGCTGGGGTTAGCGCTAATAAATCTAGAGACAGAGTTTGCAACCTCTGCTCTCTAAGTTTATTAAACTCAGTTAACCCTTCATCATTGTATCTCATCTTGGTGAGTTCTTTGGCTTGACCTATGGATTCACTTGAAGAGAACATGTCATCGAACATATCTTCTTGATGTTCAAACGTTGCTAATTTGGCATGTTCCAACGCGGCATAGGCAGTTCGTTTTGGGTCAAATGCTCTATTCGGGATTGTAGCCAGAGCTAAAGATTGAATCTTTGTGGCTTCTTTTTCTGCATGTTTGAGATCATGCAGGGTAAAGACACCACATCTGAAGGGAAAAGTAGGCCAGCCTCTTTTCTTTTCCTTTTTGAGAGTCTGTGTAGTACTCTCAGCTGTAACCTGATATGCAATTTCCCTTGCTAGAAATTTATCAGGAACATATAAGGGGAGGACATGAGGATTGGCTTGGCTGCTGAACACTCTGATATAGGTAAAATGCTCTTCTCCAAACCAACTAGCCACTGCTGGCAAATCAAAAGAGGCTAGGTAGGAAATCCTTGAAATGGGTTTATCAAAATTTGAATAATAAATGGGAACCATGAAGCCATTACAGATCTGATACAAGTGGTTTTTATAGGATGACTTCCACAACTTTCAGTGATAAATATGAATGGGTGAGGGGTCCTGTGCAGTCCACCTCCAGCCAAGAATAGGGAATTCGGAATTGAAACATAAGGTATCTAGGATATATGCACTATAGTACAATGGGGGAATTTTCATCTCAATGACTATAATTTTATTCCTAAAGTCACAAACAGCTACTGCTAGCTTATCCGAAAGGATAGTAGCCCAATCCATAATTATGTTGTTCACTGCCGCCTCCATAAGAGGAACCATTTCAATGGTAAAAATAGCAGAGTCGTGTAAACCCCATAATCTACACATCATTATACCCGCATAGTAATAAGGAGAAGCCAAAGAATCGACCGAGTACTTACGGGAAGATTCGTGATTGTGTTTGTTCGGATTTTGCCTCCAATCCTTGATAGGTTCGAACTCAATCTTGTTTTCGCTCGCAAACTTCTCCAAGAAGGCGTTGTTGTATATCTTCTCTAGCTCGGGCAAATGATACATTTGCCTCAGGTCTTCTACTTTCAACGATCCGAAAATCCTCCCATCTATTGTGCTAAAAGTTCTGTCCATGATGGGGATTTCTTTAATCGCCCATCGCACAACGTCTGTGTATGGGAGAATTTGCTCCCTGGCTGCTATCCTGTGAAGGAAAGAATCGGCCAAATCCTTGAGAGTGCAGTCCGACTTCTTCAATGAATCCGTGGTAGCTTCTGCTACCGTCTGCTTTGGTTTCTCAGCCTCAATTAAATCATAAGTGCCCTGCCAAGTTACTCTGGTAAGGCCTGTGCATGTTGTATCAGATATTAGGCCTTTCTTGCTATTTGCAGCGGCTTGTCCTGCAGTTGGTGGATTGGAAGCACCTGCAGTCTTCTTAGACTTCTTACCCATCATGCCCGAACTCCTGTCTATGACTGAATTCTGCACAGAGAGGCAATTTGGCGTAACACAGAGAGATAGCAATAAAACTTGCAATTGATAACAAATGAATAGATGCACAGCAATATATTCAGCTTTTAAAATAGGCACAGAGATAATCCATGGAAATATTTTACGACTTGAATCCATTAAATGGCCGTATAAAACCTGCCACCTTATAAATTCCCATTATATCATTATTTGGTCGAGAAATCTCCTTAAGCATGCAATGGACGTATTGGCGGCTGAGCAGGAGTGATTATGCCTTAAATATGAGTAAGTCGAGATTTCCAATCACTTTAACGGCTTTCTATTGAAAACCGTGCCTTATCGCATCGCATCGGGGGTTATAACAAGTCTGCCTTAACAATTTTCATCGAGTATCGCCGATCGCCGATAGTTCATCGCATCGGGGGTATTGATATGGGGCGCTTTTGGTTGTGCATTGGATATTGCCGATCGCCGATTGCGATATCGCATGGGCAGAAAGCCTTGTGCCATTTTATATGTCCCTCATGTCATTGCAATATGCGATCTTGCGATTGCTTTATCGCAATGACTGAGATTTGCTTATTTCTTTTAAATGGATATTGTTTTAAAAGGGTTTTTTATAAAGTACTCATTTGATTATCGGCCCTTTTGTTAAGTAAAAGTATTGATATCAACTTTATTTTAAAGGGACCCATTTCACATTTTAATGTTTTATGAATAAAAGTAATATGAAATGGGGGGGTTGTTTGTAGAGCACAACACCTATGTACATGAAGATGAATTTATAAAGCTGAGCATGGGAATACCCACCTCAGCTAGATCATGAAAAAATGTTGTCAAAATAATGTATTGTATTTTATCTTATTACACGTTACCTCCTAGCTCGAAAAAACTTCGGATCCTCATAGTAAAGCATTTCACCCGACATCAAAAAGATTAACGACCTCATGCTTTAGGGGGCAACTATTATAGACAATTTTGGGCACTTCAACCCCAATCATAAATGTCCATAAACTGAGGGCTCCTAAGTCCCTAAAAGTGTTGCTTCACTTCCTCAAGGAACAAGGTCAGCTGATTACATCATCTCCCAGAAGTTCTCCACTAAAAGCTTCTCATAAATGGTCAAAATTGGACCATACTGAAAACCTAGTGCAGAGGGTGTGATGCATATCACCTTCCCAGTGTACAGGGTGCAATGCATACTGAATGGCTCCTCTATAGGGTGCGATGGTCAGGAATGGACAAATGGAAGGGACAAAATGCGAGGTGGAAGATCATGGAATCTTCCAGAAGCTTCCCCTCTGACACTTGCCTCTCCATTTTCGACCAGGGATGAGTAAGAGATCATCATTCTCCAAGTGGAAGCAGGAACTATCAGAGAGAGGACACTAATCAAGACCCCAGAAGATGACTCGCCTCCCTACAATCATCTATATATGGATCCCTCATCACAGAGATCCAGAGGATGGAATCCTGTATCTTGTAGAGAAGTGTTGTTGGTTTTTTGGTGTATATTCATAGCGTTGGGTGATATAAGCTTTACTTGAGGTGAAGAAGGGCTTTCTAGTTGGAGGATGATGCCGGGTCGGAACATATGGTTGTAATCTTCTTGCTACTTTTCATCTTAATAAAGCTACTCAAGTTTTCCTCCTTATTCTTGTATGTTTACTTATATATGCATTTGTATCGTTAACACATATCTAATCCTGTGTTATTTATGAATATAGATCTTTGTTCTTCGATAGTAGTATGTTGCTGTGATTCCACAGGTGCTCTTTGAAGCTAGGCAGATGAAGAAGAAGCGGCAAAGCTCTATTTGGAAGGAGAGGAATCAAACAAGGAAATCAAGCGCAAGACTAAGGTTGGTCTCCTTTGTTCCACTCTTGTCTGTTTTCATAAGGGAAAGCGAAAGTAGAATTTACTTGTTTGTTTCTAAGATAGCTACCAGTCTTAGTGGGAATAGCAGCATCCGAGTGGACACTATTCCCGGTAACAATGTTGTCATTATATGTTTTGAGTATGTAATTCTAAACCTAGATGGTCCCCTTTCTTGAAATTAGATGTTTCCTAAAGACTTCCAATTCATAAATATTTTGCTTTAGATTCTCTTCAATGTTCTATCCTTGTTTTTTTCTTGGTTTTGTTATTGAGGTCTCACCTATTTCAAATTCAGATTTAAATTTTCATTTTTCTTTGTTGTTTTCTCTAAGGATTGTACATAATTGTAGATCTCTTATTGAACTAGATCAATTTATGCAATCTTCATTGTTGGATTGACAGTATGAGGAGTTCTCTGAAATTATTCATCTTTAAGATTCATTGTTTCCAGTGATTGAGTTTTTGATCATTTTTAAATTCTTTTCCTCCTACTCAAACTTACTCCTGAGCTTCCATTGTTCTATTTTTCTACTCTGTTGTCCTCTATTTTCTTTTGGTAGGTACTAGATGACTCAGGCTAGCTTTCTTCCTTCTAAATTGTCTCTTTCTCCTTTTCTATTTATACTTTTCAAGGTACAGACACAGTGTAGTATTTTCTTCAATTGCGTCCTCTGGAATTTCATGTGTATTTGGTTCATGGATTTCTTCTTTGATTCTTTTCCTTTTAGGGTTGGGGTTTATTCTATTTCATTTCACCCTATTGTTTCATTCCTTTTCTGGAGCTTCTATGAAATGATTCCGTACCAATAAGTCCTTCCAATTATCCCATTTTTCTTGTAAATATGCTTCAATAAGAATTTTAATAAGTCCAAGATGATACAAAATATTATCAATGGACCTAGATTCTCTTTGGAAACTAAGGGCAATTTTATTTAAAATCTAAAGAAAAAAGGAAGGAATATTGATTTCAAACCAATCAACGAAGTGCATCATAATCCTAGCATGATAAAAGAACATCATTTCAAATATTTCTTCTCATGTTATAAATTTTTGAATGGTAAGAAAAAGATTTCACCATTTTCCTTGTAACCTTGTCATTGGAATACCTATCTTGAAAATACATAGTTGATACCTGGTTCTCTTAATAAGGGAATGCACTCATTTTATTTAATTCTTTTATTTTAAAATCAACTCTCTCCATGATCCAGATTTAAACATGAATGCAAAAAATTATAGAGATAACCATAAACACAAAGATGCAACAGAAATAATACTTCATTTCATTACTGTAAAACACTGAGATATGCTTACAAATAGAAAATGGAAATAAACAGCTAGGGTGATGATAATTTATATTTGAGAAGAAATGTGATGGCTACATGCCTCTGAACTTTGTTACAATGAGGCTTGAAGGCCTATTTATTGTTGAGAAACAATGGAAAACCCTTAACATCCCAAAACCTAACCCTAGAAGATGAAATGCCAAATCGTGGGCCCCATTTGGGTAAATTGGTACATCAATTTCCCAGGGTCATAACTTTGGCATACAATCTCTGTTTTATGCATACAATAGCTCGTTACAAAGATCTATTCGAGCACTACCAGTTTGGGAAGGAAAACATCAGTCCACGAACCCATGTTCCCCCAAATTTCCCAAAAAAAAGTCGTTTAGGGCCTCAAAACGGCTCCTGAAGTTCAGGACCCGAAAAACTGCTAATAATAGTAAACTATGCTACAATTTAGGAAACTGAAAAAACTGAAAGAGACAGTTGTGGGGGTTAAAATGGGATAGGTGGGTGGCCACCAACATCCACCTAGATCATTCCTCCCCCTTAGGAAGCAATGGTCCCCATTGCGTTGACTTCCTCCCTGAGATGAGGAAGCTTCTACTGAGCTAGGTCTTTGGTGAGCTATTCTGCAATCTTTGATGTGTCTAGAAATGGCGGGGAGCATTGTCAACAGCGGTCCACATTGAACACTCGGTGCAAGCGAATAAATGGTGGAATGTTGTGCTTCAAAGCATTGTTACCCATAGCCTTGGTATTGGTGTAAGGACCATGTAAGAATGGTCTGAGTTTTTGATGGGTTCTGGTAAGGCATTCTCTCTGCAGAATGTAACCAAAATTTGTTGCCCACTTGAAACTTGTGTGGTACCCCTGTGAGTGAGGAGAAGTTTTTCGTGTGTTTTGTCATGACCATATCCCTTTGTTGTTGCTATTGCATGGAGGAACCCTTCGTGGGGGTCATGGATGTAGCAACGATCTTCCCCTTACTTTGGGAGTGAATCAGATAGAAAATGAATTTCCTAGTTAGTGAGATGAGCTTGTTGCCTTTCTTAGCAGTGATCAAAGAAGTGGCGGTATGTGTGGCTACCTCTGGTATCCTGTATAATGAATTATCCAAAGAAATAATGATAGTGTGAGGTCTTGCTCATACAAAGCATGTCACTTCCACAAGTATGACTGGCCTCATAGTAGATCACAAACATCAAGAGGTGTAACATCACACAATACCTCGTCTACTAAGGGCTTGATGTTCTACGAAAGGAGGCACTACTAGCAAACTTTGAGATCTTGTCCTTCATGAAGCCACCCAATACTGTACAACTGTGGGTGTGGTGTAGTAAATAGGCCCAACTATTTCACGACCTCTGCTGAAATGAGGTTCTTTTGGCTGCCACTATCAACAATGAATTATAGTGGCAGACCCTTCACTCACATCTGTGAGTGGAAAAGACACTCCCCCTCCTCTGGGTCTTCAGGCTCATTCTTTTGGATCTTGGCAGTGGCAACAATGATGTTGGGCTCCACATCAATGATTTTCTTCCCTTTGCCATTCCCCTTGTCGGGTTCTGACTCAGGGTTGGAACATGCATTTGATTTTGAAGACTTCAACTCGGCCACCAACTACTGCTTGGTCTGACACTCACTTATGTTATGAGTGGGACCCTTGTGGAACTCACACCACTTTCCTATGTCCTTCTTTGCTTCATGGTGTTGTTCTTTTCTTGAGGCTTCGATGGGTTGTCTTAGGTCACCCTACCTTAGATTTGTCCTTTGGGCTTCGGATTTACAAATCCAAAGTCTCGCTTCTTCTGTTTGAACTTTTGCTCTATTTTGACAACATATCGGTACGCCGTGGTGAGCGAGGAGATGTTCAGGAACTCCATCTCTTCTTGGATGTATCTGTGTAGGCAGCCATAGTATTTGAGTACTAGATCCAAGTCAAGATCTTTGATACCCAACTATATGCAAAGGGTATGAAAATGTTGGTGAACTATGGCACATCTTGGTCCCTTCCCTGTTGCAGCGTGGTGCACTTTAAGTATTTTTCCTTGTAGCTTTTGATAGGGTAGTACTGCTCCATGATGGCATCCCAAAATGAGTCCCAAGTAGATGAAGCTAAAAATAGTGAGCCCGTACTTTCATCCTTTTGCTTGTAGTAGGTTTCCCGCTAGTCCTCGACGTGGGGGGCTGCTTTGAGAAGAGCGAAAACAACTTTTTCCTGACTCGAAAATTCATGAATAGAAAAATACCCATCTAGCAAGTTTAACCATCTATCTATGACATCCGCGTCTATCTGACCCTCAAATATGGGGATTTAAAAATTGACTTGTACCTTAAATGGTGTGGCGTTTCCAGAGTAGCTGTTGGAAGTTGATGCATCACCTATAGGTAGCCGCAGAAGGATCTATGCAAAGCTGTCCATCATCACATTCCTTTGTCACTCGAGGGCTTCTTTGAGCAAGATTTTAATAGGATCTCCTGCCCCCTCATCTTTCTTCTCATCCACCATGCGAGGCCGTCAGGATTTTTGAGGCTAGTCTTGCAAAGGTTCGACCACTTCAAGCGCTAACTCCTTATATCCTAACCTTGTTGGGGACATGCAAAGAAAAATAGAGAAAAAGCAGACCACTCTAATACCACTTATCTAGATTTAAATAGGAGTGCAACAAATTACAAAGATAACCATAAGCACAAAGATGCAGTGGAAATAATACTTCATTTCATTAATTTAAAATACTGAGGTATGCTTACAAACAGAAAATGGAAATAAACATCTAAGGCGATGGTAGCTTATCTATAAGAAGAGATGTGGTGGCTACATGCCTCTGAACTGTGTTACAACGAGGCCTGAAGGCCTATTTATTGTTGAGAAATAATGGAAAATCCTTAACAACCCATAACCTAACCCTAGAAGATGAAACACCAAATTGTGGGCCCCGTTTGGGTAAAATGGTACATCAATTTCTCGGGGTCATAACTTTTGCATGCGATCTCCATTTTACACATACAATAGCTTGTTAGAAACATCTATCCGAGCACTACCACTTTGGGAAGGGAAACATCAGTGGATGGACCCATGTTGCCCCCAAATTTCCCAAAAAATGTCGTTTAGGGCCTCAAAACAACTCCGGAAGTTCAGGACCTGAAAAACTGCTAAAAATAGTAAGCTGTGATACAATTTAGGAAACCGAAAAAACTGAAAGAGATAGCTGTGGGGGTCCAAATGGGATAAGTGCATGGCCACCAACATCCACCTGAATCACTCCATTCCTTGGTAAACTTGTTTCTTCAACTACAATTAACTCTGTAAGGATGAGTTTAACATCTCTTATTGCGGTTTCCACTCAGTTGAGGGTACTGGACCGACCAACATGTCAAGGAGACCTCCCTGGTAAGAAGACCTCGGACTATTTGGTGTAGGAGTCCCAGCAATGTGTCATAAGGTAATGCCTTCACTACGATGTCGCATAGAGGAAAGTAAGATAACTCTCTAAGTAGGAAGGGTGTGACAACTGTAGTGAGTCAAGGAAGGTGTATGAGATTTTCTAACATATAAAGGGGGAGATAAGGATGAAGGGGAGTTCCAGGTTGAAAAGGATCAATCCCAACTCAGCTAAGAACACACAACACAGAGGGACATACACAGCTTCTAGTGGATCAGTCCACTGGGATGTAGTTGTCACAACATACAAGGTAAGATAACACATATAACACTAATGGGTTAGTCCAAGTGAGTGCAACAGTTGTTAGAATAAGGTCAATGTGAAAGGTATGTCAGGTGTCCAGTAGAGAAGTTGACACTAACAAGACAACATTAATAGCATATACAACACATTTACAACAAGATTGATATAATTTCATACAAATTAGTTCATACACAAATATGTAAGTTAAACAACATATATCATTAAGGCAATCGGAGTAGTCCAACTACAATAACAACATATACATGAAAATGTGTTGGCTCTTATTATATAAAAGTGTAAGTTCCAATAATACAATACATCCCTATAAACCTGCTAGCCTCATTAGTGAAACGTTATAGCCACATCTTCCTGCTCCTCCAAAGAGATGTACTAGCTCCGTGCAGTGCAGAAGCCAAGGCATGTTATAATATTGTCCAATATTTCTTCAAGGTAGTCTTAGTAGAATCTTTGCTTACCAAAAGCCCATATAATGAGTTATGAGGGACTATTTATAGCAAAGGGTGGGGTGACCCTTGACATTCCCCTTTGTGACAATTCAACTACCCTCATGATTGTTCACCTACTATATGACTATTACATCCAACTATTGACAATAAGCTTACACTTGACATGACCCAAAATTACAATGACATGTACTCATGTGACACAACATGGCTAAAGAAAGCCTTGAAAGACATCACTAAAACTTGGTCTGCTGTGATGAGAGAAACTCTTTGACATGCTTGTGATGGTGAAGATGGTGAGATGATGCCAAGATTGGTCATCAATGATGGTGTGCATGCACCTCATGGTGACATCTTGTTGAAGTGAACTCTTGGCTGTGTTGCAACTGGTGCATTGGATTGACTACTTCATCCAACTCGTCTGCTAACTTGTGCATGGTCTTCTTGGGTGTAGCTTAGCCAACAACACACAGATGAATAGTGTCCATGTTGATCTTGAAGTGTGTGCTGGTTGTCATGAACATCAACTTGCCAAAGTACATGTTCAGCCCCAGTTGGGCTTGCTTCTTGTCTTGACCTTGGTGAATGTGTTGAATGGGTTGGATTACATATTTGTGATCAACGACATGCATGCTGTTGAATCCCTTATATGCGATCAACAACAATGCCCACCATATCTACTCTATGTCAGCTGCAGAGATGGATCTTTAACTTGTATGGGCGCAATTTCATCTGTGAGTGCACATTGTGCCCACTACTACTCCTGATCATGTTATAACTCATTCATCTATCTTTGTAGCTTCATGTTTTTCCTCGAGTTGTTGTTTCCTCGAGGAATTTGTGTTTCATCTAGCTTGTACTTGCGCAACATCGCAGATCATGTTTTAAAGGAATGGTGTTATATGCTTAATCTTATTAATCATACCTTGATGTGGAAAGTGGTGCAATGATAAGGGGTTAAGGTCATAATAGTTAACACATTTTATAAGATTCTCAATATTTTGTTATTTCATCCATAATTAAAATCTAAGTTCTTAAATGAAAATACAACTCAAATATTCTTGTGTACCTTAATGTTTTTTTCATATATATTATTCTTTCTTTTGAATTTGATATCCTTCTTGTTGTTAAATTTCATTTTGATTGCAAAACCATGAATTGGCTGCAAAATTATAAGAATTATGTCTCTGCTCTTTATCTTCAGACTTCCTTTATTTATTGGAAGAAGGCTTCCTTATTTATTCTATTGCTACTGATGATGGTGATGACCAATAAAAATAATGATCATAAATGTAGTTTCGACACCTAAACAAAAAGACTGGGATAAAAGAAATAGGGACAAGAAAAAGGGTTTTTAAAAATCTAAACTACCTAGAAATCTTGGTTTCTAGTTAAGATTTTCTTCATAAGCATGGCAACATTATTGGTTTTGATATATAATATATATAGATTATATATATATATATATTATATATATAATATATATTCAAAAAATTACAATGAAGTTGAAAGTTGAGGAGGATAATTCTCTTACTTAACAAACTTAAATTCAGAATTCTATTGCAAATATTTTACAAATTATTCCCTTGTTAGTGATTTATGATATAATCTTAATGAATGGCCATTAACAAGGAAAGTAATTTGTTCATCATGAATAGGTTTGATCTTGTTTGTTCCATTATAAAAATAGTGTCAATCTCATAAGGACCAAGCCAATGAGTTTGAAATTTTCCTTGAAAATATTTAAACTTGGGATGAAAGAGAAGAGCCCAATAACCAATAACATCTCTTCGGATTTCATCCAACTCATTTAATTGAGCTAGCCTTTGTTTCTAAGAGTATGAGAGATCAAGGAGCAATTTGACTGTTTTTCTTAATGTCTCCACTTAAAATTCAATTGGAAACAATACTTTCTTCCAATAGACAAGCTCACAAGGAGTATGGTCAGTTGTCTTTCTCGGTGTGGTTCTATAGGCCCATAATCCTTCTGGAAGATTTTATTCCCAATCCTTTCTATGCAAATGCACAATTTTGGTATGAATTACCTCAATAACTTTGTTGGTAGATTCCACTTCCCCATTGGCTTGTGTATGACATCGAGTAGACTTCTGATGCTTGGTTTTGTATTGTGCCATGATATTTTGCACTAGATTTGATGTCAATTGAGTAGCATGATCTATTAAAAATTATCTTTTAACACCAAAGCGAGTGAAGATATCATCAAAAATAAATGTAACTACAACATTTTTAGTTGCAAATAAAAGAGTTTTATCTTATACCCATTTTTTAACATAATCCATGCAAACAAGTATATGTCGTTTCTATTCAGATGGAGGATTTATTGGTCTAACAAAATGTAGAGCCCATTTTTCAAAGGGTTCTACAAGTACTTGATGTTGTAGAGGCATCTCATCTCATGAAATGGGTTTCCACATTCTTTGAAAATTATTACATCTTTTAACATATTCTTTGGCATCCGTAAAAATAGATGGCCAATAATATCCTAAAAGAAGTATTTTGTAAGCAATTATTTTAATGACAAAACACCCTCCATATTGTTCATCTTGACAATCTTTTAGGATTTTAGCTACTTCATCTTCTCAAACACATATTCATATAATCACATCAGGTTGAGTTTTGTACAATTCCCCATCTATCAAAGAATAAGGTACACTAGTTCTGATCACTTTTTATTTTTCTCTCGTTGATAGTTGCGGAGGTAAGTTTCGTGTAGCCAAATAATGAGAAATATATGTAAACTAAGGTTTTTTAGTAGATACTGCAAATATATATTCGTCAGGAAAGTTATCGTTTACAAGAACATCCTCATTATTATTCTATAATCTATAAAGAAAATAAGCAATTGTATTTTCTTTTCTTGGTCTATCATGAATAATAATATTAAATTATTGTAGTAATAACAACCATATTGTAACTCTAACATTAGTAATTTGTTTTTTCAGTATATATATAATGGCATAATGATTTGTATGAATAAAAGTTTCATAACTAGTAATGTAATGACAAAATTTATTAATGGCATGGACAACAACTAAAAACACATTTTATGTTATAGTGTAATTTAACTCTGTAGGAGTCAAATTTTTACTTGTATAGTAAATGGCATAAAGATTTAAATATTTTTGTCCCAAGATAGATCTTAGAGTTGTATCTAAATAATCATTAGAAATACGGAAAGGAATATCCCAATTACGTCTTCGTAAAAATGGTGCTTCAGTAATATTTTGTTTCAATGTCTCTAATGATTTTCGATAGTCGATATTCCAAGAAAATTGAGAATCTTTTGTAACATGGAGAGGTTATTTTTTGTGAAATTTTCTATGATTCTCCTATAATATATAGTATATGTTGGGTTCTTATAGTACTATTATAACCCGTTATTGTTATTAGTGAAACCCTCTTATTATATTGTTCTGCGCTTGTAGTACCCATATTGTTATTATTGTGACACATAGAAGCACACTATTGTTATTGTTGTGCCCTTACATTATTATTGTTATGTCGCCTTAGGTTATATTATGACCCCTTAGACTCCCATATATAGAAAGGAGGTCTTATCACTTGTATCATCCAAGAATTGTTCACTTATGTAATGTAAAGGAGGCTTCCCCCTTGAAGAGGATAATTTTGAAGGCATTCATCTATCTTTTCTTCTATTTTGTGAGTTGGTTGCATAACATTTCGTATCAGAGCTTTGCATTCTAGGGTTTCACTGCTCTGAATAGGTCTTCATGGAATTTTCACTATAACCTTTTTACTGCGATGTTTTAGATGCTAAATTAAAAACTCATTTGATATGAAATCGCATTTAACCTCAAGTCCGAATTTCAGATCTTGTCTAGCTATATATTCAGAGATCTCATTTGAAGAAGTTAGGGTTTATGTAAGCTCCATAATTCCATCTCAAACATGTCATCATGGAATTATCTCTATAATTTTTTTTCTACAAATTTTTAGACTCTGAAATTAAAAAAAATTTAAGCCGAAAACATGGTGAAGATCAGCCCCAAATTTCAGATCTTGTTTCGCTATATTTTCGGAGATACAATCGAAGACACTTAGGGTTTCTGCAGGCTCCCAAATTACGTCCCAAACAAGAGACCCTGGGAAATCATCATAACTTTATCTATGAGCATCAGATTGAAATTTTGTAAGAATTTATAGAAATAAGACGAATTGTAGATTTTTGTGTATCGGCTTCAGGTCCTAATGTTGAAACAGTGACATGTGGCACTTCGTGCAAGTTAGCTTTATTGAACTAGTCTATAATCAAGTCATCGTGGGAGATTTGACATAATTATTCCTTGGAGAATCCAATATTGATTAGACTTATGGGGTTTGAAATAGGACTCAGAGGGCTACCACACAATGCAATTTCAGAGCTTGGAGATCCAAAATTACAGGGGTACAAAAGATTCAAGATCGAGCTCCTAATACCAAGAAAAAGCGATATGAGGAAGTTTGACAGCAAGGATCTGGTAAATTGGATACTTCAAATGGAACAATATTTTGATCCACATGGTGTACAAATGTTACAAAAGGTATATATTACATCTTTATATTTAGGACTGAATCAATTTTTATGGTATAAATGGCTTTGTTCTTGTAACGCACTTGTGACTTGGTCAATTTTCATCGAAAAAATATAACACATTATGAGGATACAAAGAGTAACAATTTCTTTAGCCAATTGATAAATCTCAAACAAAATGGTTCAATGGCAGAGCACATTGAGGACTTCCAAAAATTGAATATAAGGGTAAATGATATTCCATAGAAGCATAGGATTGATGTCTTCATAGGAACTTTAAAGGATAACATTCAACATGAGGTTCGTCTTTGGGAACCCGATTCATTGGAGAAGGAATTTAGGTGCGCAAGAAAAATTGAAAGAAGAATTATGAAAACAAGGAATCCTATGACTCACAACTATAAATATGGAAGTTTTTTTTCTCCTAGCGTTCCACAACCTACAAGGTTTACATGACAACAATTGGAAGAAAAAAGAGAAAGAGGGCTTTGTGACAGTTGTGATAACAAATACACTAATGGTCATAAGTGTACTGAGAAGAAATTATTTTACATAGATTGTGAAGACAAGCAAGAAAAGGATTGAGAAATGTAAAAAGAAGATGGTATACACCAAGAACCAACCCCAGACAAAGAAGAAATGAATCCGACCATATCTTGTAAAGCATGGGCAATAATTACCACTCCTCAAACTGTCAAGATAGAAGGACATGTAAAGAAGAAAAAGGTTCAAGAAGCGAAAATACACATTGAGCATCAAGAAATCAATCAGACAATATCTTGTAATGCATTGGATAGAATTACTACTCCTTATACTATCAAGATAGAAGGACGTATCAATAAGAAAAAGGTAATAGTGTTGATTGATTCAGACAATACCCATAATTTTATTCATTGTAAAATAACCAAGGAATTGATTTTCTTCCTATATCCAACACTAGAGTGTCAGGTGATGGTTTCAAGTGGAGGAACCATAAATTTGTCTGGAAAGTGCCATAATATCAACCAATCCATGGGAGAATATCTATTGAATAACCAAATGATTTCCATTCCAACGGGTGGTGTTGATGTTGTAGTAGGAGTCCGTTCGCTACGATCCTTGAGTACAATAGCTTTTAATTTTCAAGAACTTTTGATGAAATTTTCTTCAGAAGGAAATGGATTTGAATTAAGGTGTCTAACAGTGAAACTAGGAAACATAATCATCTCTAATGGAATGACAAAGCTTTAAATAAAGAATAAAGAGGCTTAATTTCATAATTATGTTCACTAGAGGTTCCCACGTCAAAATCATTTGTTTCTCTAAATCCCCAAAAAGTCTTTGACAATCATTCCAAGGTATTTGAGACTCTGAAAGGCTTCCCACCTATTCGTGATCATGATCATGATCATGCTATTCATTTGATTCTAGGGAGTGTTCCTCCAAACATTAGGCCTTACAGATATCCATATGCCCAGAGGAGTGAAATTGAACGTATGGTTGCCGAAATGCTATAGGTTGGTATAATTATCCAACCAAATTAGATAAATGAAGTGAGGGATGAATGAAAGAATGACGAAGTAGGGTGGGAACTCATTCAAAATTTGTAGAAGATACTAGTTCAAATAATATTTTGAGAGCTTGAAAAGGAAAGAAAAATCATATTGAAACCTGAAGTAGTCACAGAACTGAGAAATTGATAGCTACAAAATCAATCAATTTCAGAGTATCTCATTAAGTGGAAGAACTTACCCACTGAAGATTCTACATGGAAAGATGATAATTTTATACGAAAGCGTCCAAAGCTACTTAATCATTGTGCACAACATTTTTTCAAGGGACATGTTAGGTCCCTATACTACTATTGTAACCCATTATTTTTATTAGTGCAGCCCCCTTATTATATTGTTGTGCCCTTGTAGTAACCACATTATTATTATTGTGACACATAGAAGCCCACTATTGTTATTGTTGTGACCTTAGATTATTATTGTTATGTCGACTCAGATTATATTATGACCCCTTAAACTCCTATATAGAGAAAGGTGGTCTTGTCATTTATCATCCAAGTATTGTTCATTTGTGTAATGTAAAGGAGGTTGCCCCTTCGAAGAGGTTGATTTTGAAGGCGTTCATCTATATTTTGTTCTATTTTAGGAGCTGGTTGCATAATAGTACACTCCAGAAAACTTCTTACATCCCTTTGTCAAAAGGAATTGAAATTTTGGAAATTAACTTTACTTTATATGTGTTCCATTTCATTCCATCACTTGAATATGGTGGCCTAAAACAATCCCTTCATTAAACATCACAATACATTTCTCATGGATTAATAAAAGGTTTCCCTCCTTATATATAACAAGAATTTTTTCCAATTTTTCCATTGCTTCTTCAAAAGTATCACCATATACAGTAAAAGAATCCATCTACACTTCCACACATTGATGAATTAGATCAGAAAGATATGTAAAAATGATGTTGAAATGTGGCAGGTGCATTACATAATCCAAAGGGAAGAACCCTATAGGCATATGTTCCCCATCGACATGTAAAATTAGTTTCATCTTGACCTTCTAGTCCTATTTGGATTTGATTATATCCACTAAAACCATCTAAGAATGAGAAATACTTTTTCCCTGCCAAGATATCTAATAATTGATCTATAAAAGGTAGTGGAAAATGATATTTTAAAGTAGCTTTGTTTAATTCACTGTAGTAAATGCACACTCTACATTTTCCATTTTTCTTCGAAACAATCACTAAGGTTGACACCCATTAACTATCCGATATTGGATAAATTAAATTCACATAAAGTAAATTTTGTAATTCATCCTTAACAATTTCTTTAACATTAGAATTCATCCTTCTCTAAGGTTGTCCAACTAGTTTGGTATTTTCTCCAACATAAATATGATGCATGCAAGTTTTAGGATCAATCCCTTTCATGTTAGTGTATTCCAAAGAAGAAGCATAGGATTATCTTTGTAGCATCTGAATCAATTTTCTCTTTTGAAATTCTTCCAAAATATTGTTAATATTCGATATTTTATCTGGAAAAAAATATACTTGAGAATTGCCAAATTTATCCATAAAATGTAAAGCCATTTCTTGAGATGATAAATATTCAAAATTACATGTTCCTAAAAGCTTTGATCTCGTTCACAGTATGAAGAAGAAACATTATTATTCATTAAATTTATCGATTGTATCTTCTTTATCTAATTGTAAAAATGTATAAACTGGTTGCAAATCATCAAAATATGCAATATCATCATCTAACCAAATTTCACTTTCTATTGAAGTTATTGTTTTTGTAGGAGGATACAAGGTAAAATTCTTAGTGGAATTTCCACTAGAGATATACATATAACTAAATATACTACTTATGAGTGCATCAACTGTAGTTATCCAAGGTCTACGAAGGATCAATGGATGGCCTCCTAAATTATTCTTGCAAGTAAAAATCATGAAATCTACAGGATATTCCCAAGAATATAGAGAAATCGACACATCTTCTAATACTCCATCTGGTTTGATAACAACTCAATCTACTAATTGTAATAATGTAGGAGTATATTAAAGATTAGGAAGCTTCAATTGTTCCATTATTTGTTTACTCATCATATTAATGGTTTCTCCTAGATCAATTAAAGTATTTGGAATATCAACACCATTGATATGAATTTTCATAATAGGACTACCTAGATCTAGATATTTTTCAACAATACATTTTCCCATCGTGGTGTCAAGATTTTTTCCTACCAATTGGATATTTCTCATATCTTTTCATTTTCTTCCTGGTTTTTCAATGCATATCTCTTTGAGAGTTTTTAAAAATATTGGCATTTCCTTTATATATTGTAATGAAGTAATTTTAATGAAAATATTCTTAATTTCATCTACCATATCATAATCTTATAAAAGAAAATGCCTCTTTATTCCTTTATCAATTTTAAGGCTTTCAGGAAAAGATGGATCTTGCAAAGAAACAAAAGGTTGTTCTACTAGGGGAATTATAGGACCTCTCTTTGTTTGTTCATCCTTTGATAATATAGGAACATATTCCTTTAGACAAATGTTTTCTTGACCAATATTTGTATCTTTCTCAGGAATTTCATTCTTTTTGAATTTTTGGATGATAGTTGTTGGTGAATTATTTGGTAAAACCCTACCAGATCTAAGATGAACATCATTTATACCTAATGGGGTGATCATACAAGCTTGAAAATTTTGTCCTTTGATATTATAAATAGCTTGTTGATTTTTATTTTTTGGATTAAGAAGTGTTTGTGTAGGTAGTTGACTTGGTTTTTGAGGAAATCGTAATGAAAGTTGTTGATTTTCATTTTGAAATTAAGGAAGTTGAGATGGTTGAGGATGATAAAATCATGGTGGAAAAAATGGCTATGGTTGTTGGAACTAAGGAAATTGAGGATATTTTCCATAAGTATATTTCCAACCTTGAGCCCAAGATGGAGTTTGAGATTGTGGGAGCGAAGGTTTCCAGGGCATGGATGTAGTCTAATAGTTTTGTGGTTGTGCATATGATTGAGTACTGAAACCTTGAGTCGTATTCTATTGTTGATTTTTCCATGGTCTTTTAGCAATAAAGCAAAGGCATTTAGCTTGTCATGTCTCAACTTCTCCTTGGAAAATAGATTTAAAACCAGATATTGAAGGAAATTCCTTTGTATTATGATTTTCAACACATATGACAGAAGATTCTATATTGTCAAGGGGATATTCTCTTATTTAGTCTTTCTTTCTACACTTGGGACAAAATATAGATCATGCAATATTTTCAATTTCCACTTTGTTTTGTTCTTAAGGGTATCTAGTTGTTCACAATACTCCTAAGATATTGTTTTAAAATTATCAAGAAATTGCTTATTTCTCTCTCCTTATCGTTCTAGTTACAATTTATTAATTTTAGGAATTAGAAAAGATCTCTTTGATTTTTTCCTATCCTTGCTTTACCCCAAGAGATATGTTTACATAAATCATAGATTTATGCAAATGAAAGTTGTGACACATCAGTCTTTCCCATTAAATTTATAAGATCAATCCATTCATATTTAATGGATTTTAACAAGAGAGCTTTCAATGTTGCATCATCCAAATTATACATTTTAATTCTTTTGATGATGTAAGAAAATATTTCAACCGGATCTTCAAGGGTCTCATCCTATTTTTTCATCTTCTTAATGACTTCATCTTTAAGCTGATGGGGCATACAGAAATCCTTGTACTTTTCTATGAATATATTTTCCATTTCACAACTTGTTCTAATTGTATGTGTTCCTAATCCCATAAACCATTTAAGTGCTCCATCTTTAGGAGTTGCTGGAAACAATTTCAAATTTTCAGGATCAAATAATCATAAGTTCTACATAAAAATTCAAACTCAAAAAGAAATGTTTTGGGACCCTCATGTCTTAAACCATGGAAATTAGGGAGAATGGAGGGTGATATGTTCTTCATTGTAGCGATTTTAACTTTATCAGATATTAGAAATGTTAGACTTTAAGCTTCTGTGGTTGTTATTTGGTGTAGTATTTGGTGTTGTCATGTCGATGTTTTGAACCCCAAAGGGGGTCCATCATTAGGACCAAAAAATCGTAGATTACAAATGATTACCAAGCCGACCTAACAGTGATGGCAGATATTAGAAATGTTAGGAGACCAGCTCACAAAAAGATAGAAAAGATGTATCAACACCTTAGAACTCAATGTCTTCAAGGGGGCAACCTCCTTTACATTACACAAGTGAACAATTCTTGGATGATGCAAATGACTAAACCTCCCTTCTATATATAGGAGTCTAAGGGGTGACAATATAATTAAGCCGACCCAATAGTAATAACATAAGGACACAACAATAACAAAAGTGGGTTTCTATGCAACACATTAATAACAATATTGGGACAATAAGGGCACAATAATAACAATAAGGGATACAATGAAAATAGTAATGGGGTAATCACTAGTATTATAGGGACCTAACATGCCCTTCTCCTTTTGAAAAGTGTTGTCCTCAACACCTGAGTAGTTCTGGATGCTTTTTTATAATATTCTCGTCCTCCCATGTGGAATGTTTAGTGGATAAACTCTTCCAGTTGATGAGATACTCCGAAATTGATTGATTTCATAGCTATCGAGTTCTTGTTTCTGTGATTTCTTCCAATTGCAATATTATTTTCCCTTCCTTGTCAAGTTTTGGCAATATTGTTTGAACTGGGAACTTGTCATCTATAACCTTCTTTAAACATGAAACATGGAAAACTAGGTGCACTTGGGAAGCTGCAAGAAGCTCCATTTTGTATGTCATAGTACCAATCTTTTGCAACACATTGTATACTTTGGTGATAATTTATTATCCTTCTTAGCTTTCTTGAGGGACATTTGTTTATATGGTTGTAGCCGTAGGAATACCTAGTCACCTACATCAAAACTTCTTTTGTTGCGATGTTGATCTGCCTATTGTTTCATTCCATTCTGTCCCAATGTGAGGTTATCCTTTAAGAGTTGGGGAACTTGTTGTTGATGCTCGATGTGATGTTCCACTGTCTGAACCACAAAATTTTATCTTAAATAAGATGTGATGGATGGCGGAAAATATCCATAAAGTGCCATAAATGGGGTCACTTTTGCTGCAGTATGGAAGGAAGTGTTATACCACCATCAAGCCAGAGTCAACCATTTGACCCATTATGTCTAATTATTAGATACAAAGGAATGAAGATATCCTTCCAAATATTTGTTTACTATCTTAGTTTTCCCATAAGATTGAGGATAATAAGATGATCTATGAGCTAGCTGAGTACTGGCACAAGAAAAAATTCCAGTGCAAATGGGATCTTTGTCACTTACAATAATATTTGGGTTTCCATGTAGCTTCTGAATTGTTTCCATAAATGCAGTAGAAACTATATTGGCTTTAGATGGATGCGATAATGCACCAAAGTGTGCATACTTGGTAAGTCTATCAATTACCACCATTATGACACCATTTCCTTCAGACTTGGGTAAACCTGTGATAAAATCCATTGAAACCTCTTCCTAACATTGGCTTGGAATGGATAAAGGTTGTAACAAACCTGGGCTCTTAATTGTTTCAAATTTATTTTGTTGGAAAATCAAACATTCCACCAAAAGCCTTTGAATATCTGATTTAAGGCCATCCGAAAAAAAATTCCTTCTTAACCCTATGGTGAGTTTTTAAAAATCCTAATTGCCCTCCTAAGGGAGGAGTGTGCAATTCCATAATAATCTTTTGTTTGTTGGGAACTCTTACGTAGGTATATGCAAACTTTGTACCATAATGAATCATTTTTCTAGCTAAATGTATTAGATGTATTGGGATGTTGTTGTAACTTTTGAATAAGTGCCCACACTTATTCGTCATTCTTCCATTCATCCTTTCTTTGTTTATCCAATCTCATTAGATAATAGAAATGGTGCACAATAATGCTTCACATTTCATCCTTTCTCGAGAGTGTATCTGCCACAACATTTTTCTTCCCTTTTTTGTAGATGATTTCAAAGTCATAGCCCAACATCTTTGTTACCCATTTTTGTTGCTGTTCAGAGGATAATATTTTTTCTAAAAAGTATTTATGACTATCGTGATGTATTTTTACCTTGAAGTGTCTTCCCATTAGGTAGGGTCACCATTTCTTAACTGAATGTAGTATTTCCAACATTTCCTTCTCATAAATAACTTTGTGTAAATACTTTCCTTTGATTGGATGACTTTCAAAAGAAATGGGTCTTCCATCTTGCATTAAAACAACACCAATTCCATTTCCTGAAGCATCACATTCCACAACAAAGGTATTTGTGAAGTCCAACATAGCTAAGACCGGTGCTTGGCACATTACCTATTTAAGATGTTTGAAGACCTTTGTTGCTTCTGGAGTCCATGAAAATGCATATTTCTTCAATAATTTTGTTAGAGGTGTTGGTATTCTCCAATAATTTTTAACAATCCTGCAATAGTACTTTGTCAACCCGAGAAATCCTCGCAAATGCTTTATGGATGTGGGGATTTTCGATTCCTTAATGGCTTTAATTTTGGCAGGGTCTTCCTTAACACCTTCATGACATACAATATGACCCAGATATTCCACCTCTTGTACTCCAAAGAAACATTTGGAGCTTTTTGCATATAATTGTTTCTCCTTCAATAGTTTGAGCACCCTATAATCATGGTCAACATTATCCTTATAAGACTTGTTGTAGATTAGTATATGATCAAAAAGTGCTAACACAATTTTTCTAAGGAAGGGTTTGAAAATGGAGTTCATCAAACCTTCAAATGTACAAGGTGAATTTGTAAGTCCAAAAGACATAAACAAAATTTCATAATTACCATCATGAGTTATAAATGTTGTTTTCTGAATGTCTTTAATCTTCATTCTGATTTGATGATATCCTGAATGAAGATCAAATTTGGTGAAGTAAATTGATCCATGCAATTCATCCAATAATTCACTAATGATAGGAATGGGAAATATATATTTAATAGTGAGCTTGTTGAGCTCCCTATAATCTGGACACATGCGCCATGATCCATCCTTCTTGTGCACCAATACTACTAGAGCAGAGAAAGAACTTTGACTAGGTTGAGTTATACAAACCTCTAGCATTTCTAGAACCATACATTCAATTTCACTCTTTTGGGCATGAGGATATCTATACAGCCTAATGTTTAGAGGAACACTTCCTGGAATGAAATGAATAGCATGATCATGATCATGAATAGGTGGGAGGTCTTCAGGAGTCTCAAATACCTTTGAATGATTGTCCAAGGCTTTTTGGAGATCTGGAGAAATAAATGATTTTGATGTGGGAGCCTCTAGGGAACATAATTGTGCAATTACGCCTCGTTATTTCTTCTTTAGAAGATTTGTCATACTGTTAGAGGTGAATATCTTTCTTGTTTTCCCAAGAACACCCCTTAATTCAACTTCCTTTCCTTCCACACAAAATTTCATGAAAAGTTCTTGAAAATTAAAGCTATTATACCCAAGGATTGTAGCCATTGGACTCCTAGTACAACATCAACATGACCCATTGGAATGGAAAGCACTGGGCTATTCAATACATATTCTCCCATGGATAGTTTAATATTATGGCACTTTCCAGAGAAATTTATGGTTCCTCCACTTGCAACCATCACTTGACACTCTAGTGTTGGATATAGGAAGAAATTCAATTACTTGTCTATCTTATAATGAATAAAATTATGGTTACTTCCCAAATCAATCAACACTCTTACCTTTTTCTTCTTGTTATGTCCTTTCATCTTGATAGTTTGAGGAGTGGTAATTCCAGCCAACACATTACAAGATATGGTTAGATTCATTTCTTCTTTATCTATGGTTTGTTCCTAGACTATATCCTCTTCTTTTGACATTTTGTGTTCCTTTTCTTCCTCCTCTTCGCAATCTATGTAGAATAATTTCTTCTCAGCACAGTTATCACCTTTAGTGTATTTTCTATCACAACTATAACAAATCCCTTTTGCTATTTTTTCTTCTAGTTGTTGTGGTGTCAACCTTGGAGGTTGTGGAAGCCTAGGGGAAACAACACTTCCATATTTATAGTTGTGAGTGTTAGGCTTCCTGGTTTCCATAATTCTTCTTTCCATCTTTCTTGCTAATCTGAATGCATTCTCCAATGAATCAGGTTCCCAAGGGTGAACCTCATGTTGGATATTATCCTATAATTATTTATGAAAACATCAATCCTATTCTCCTATGGAATATATTTTACCATTATGTTCAATTTTTGTAAGTCTTCAATGTGCTCCATCATTGAACCCTTTTGTTTGAGATTTATCGATTAGCTAAAAAAGGTGTTTCTTTTTGTATCCTCATAATGTGCTATCATTTATTATATAAAAATTTCCCAAATGACAATTTTTGACGGGATCAAAGCCATCGATACCAGACAAACTGGTTTGGTTCGAAATATAAAGTTGCAATACGTACCTTTTGTGTGTTTTTCACATTATGGAGATCGAAAGATTGCTCCATCTGTAGTATCCATGTTTCGAGATCCTTGCCATAAAACTTGCTCATATCTATTTTTGGAACATGGTGGGTCTTCAATCCAACATTAGAGACTATGAAATCATGATTAAAATTTCTTTTGTTCTCATCACGAGTTTCCTTTACTACCCTTTCACCCTTAGTAACCATTTCTTGTAGCAACATATTTAAATTTATCTTCAATTCTTCCATATTAGCGTCCATGTCATTCATCTTAGCATCCATTCCATTGATCTTAAATTTCATGCCATTCATATTATCTTCCATGCCATTCATCTTGGCTTCAATTACCTTTTGTGATAGTGAAATTTGTTGTACATGGTCTTGTAATTTTGAAATATCATGTTGCAATTCTTCCTCTTCTTCATGAGTCATGCTAGAGTTTTCAGGTTTCTTACTAGGTGTTTCCATTTTCTTTCTTTGGGGCATCAATTAATGTGAATAATTCTTCACTATTCCCTTTGAATTCCTTCAAAGTAATTTTTCAAAGCAATCTTATGCAAAATTTAAAACAATACACACCTTTTTTTCACTTTGTAACAGATTGATATTGAATATGTTGTATCTTTGTACCTGTCGATCTTGAATATCTAAAAATACATCGTGCAATAGCCCTTTGAGTACTCCTTCTAATCTTGCAAATCTGATCAAGATTGGATTCTCCAAGGAAGAGTTATGCTAATTCTCCCATGGAGACCTGATTATAGACTAGTTCAGTAGAGTGAACTTGTACGAAGCACCACGTGTCACTATTTCGACCTTAGTACCTGAAATAGCTATAGAAAAGTGCGGGCTATTCTCTTTCCTAAAATTCTGACGAAATTTCAATCTGATGCTTAGAACAAAAGTTATGATAATTTTACCGAGGTCACTTGTTTGTAATGTAGCTCAAGAGTATGCAAAAACCCTAACTTACTCATATCATATCTCTGAAAATATAGCGAGGCAAGCTCTAAACTTTTGGCCCAAGGTTCAGAATAATTTAGGCTCAAATGGGTTTGTTTTTTAGCTTCTGAAACATTGCAGAAGAAAGTTATAGCGAAAATGCCACGATGACCTATTTGGAGCAGTGAAACCCTAGAATCAAAAGCTCTAATACCAAATGTTAGGAAACCAACTCACGAAAAGATAGAAAATATAGAGCAATGCCTTAGAATTCAGCCTCTTCGAGGGGAAACCTCATTTACATTACACTAATGAACAATTATGGGATGATACAAATGACTAAACCTCCCTTCTATATATAGGAGTCTAAGGGGTCACAATATAATCAAGTCGACCTAACAGTAATAACATAAGGGCACAAAACTAACAACAGTGGGTTTCTATGGGGCACACTAATAACAATATGGGAACAATATGGGCACAATAGTAACAATAAGGGATACAGTGACAATATTAATGGGGGAATCACTAGTATTATAGGGAGCTAACAAGAAATCCATAAGGATCTAGTTCTCACCTACCACCTCTACCACCACATCGACCTCCATCCCCTCCTCTATTTCGTCCTCTGAATCTTACACCCACAATCCTAAATTCATGACCATCTAAATTATGCACTTCTCCTTCTCCTTCCCCTTCCACTATAGATTCTTCAGAGCTAATATAATTTTCTATAATAGGATTAGATAACCCTTCTTCTGGTTCCTCTACTAATGGTATGTTAAAATAAGGTTTTCTTCTTCTTCTTCTTCTTCTTCATTAGGCACATCTAGTTCTTGACCTATAAGTTGTTCTCTTATTGAAGAGAGGAATATTACCCCTTCTATTGGGGATGTGGGTGTGCTTGAATGGTTTGGCACTACGAGGTCTAGGTAGAGTGGGTGATGATTTTCAAATTGAACTTCTACCTCTACCTACAAATCTAACCATAGAATATCTTTCTCTATGAATAAATTTTTCTTATCATTATTTAATTTTATAATATTAGAAAATCCTAGAATGAAATGAAAGAATGAAATCCTATATACACTTCCCTAGCAATGGTGCCAAAATGTTTGGTAAACTAATTATCTTTAATTTACTTCATTAAATGTCAACCAAGATTCATGTCCTTGTAAAGTGTATGCACACTATATATGATATGATTTATTTTGAAAATCAATTGATCTAAAAATGAAATTGATTTTAAAGATGAATGAAATTATTTTTATACATATTGGACAGATTCAACACACATGTTCTTTCAATCTAGAAACATATCTAAGCTGATATTTTTGAAAATAAATAATCTTGTCTATATTGCAGAAATACACACTTAATTCTAGTCTATCAAAAAGGAATTTCTTAAATATTAAACATGAAAGAAAATGATATAACTTGTTGTTGCAAAATTGAACTGATTTTGCACTAATTTATAAAAATATATATTTATACTAATTGACAAATATGGAAGATCTGATAATAAAATGTAAATTGAAACAAAATAAAGTTTATTCAAAAATGAAATGATAATGAAATCCAAAACTATGAAACTTTAAACCCAATACTAATTACTAATGTGTGCAACCACCTCTAAAACTTAATCTATTCATCATATCAAAATTTAGGTGTGAATGAAGAAATAACTGAGAGAAACTAAAATTGAATGGTAAAACAACTAAGTAATGATGTCAAAAATGCATAGCATAAATAAACTCTTTTTGGTATTTTTGGTTTATGATTACTCTGTAAAATGACTGGAACGAAATTACTTTAATGAAAAGTGTTAATGAAAAACTAAAACAAAACCTTACAGCTCGCAGGGGGCCCTCCCAAAGTGCAGGGTTAATTTAATACTCGAAGATTCTTCACACACATATTTGGAGAATAAGAGGAACTTTTATTAAGAAAAAAAAATATCAATTTATCGACAAAAGGATTATAAAATAAGTAACAATAAGCACCACTTGTACTATGTTCTTGGTCTTGCTTACAGATATTTATAAAAATGATAAAAATTAACTGAGAAGAGTTTTATGTTGAAAATATATAAGTAAAGTTGATAGCTATTGTTACACA
>APFE030567932.1:14688-51100 GCA_000404065.3 Pinus taeda
TAGAAAGTATAGCAGAGATGATAGTAGAAATGAGAGGCATAGTTTTCCAATCAGTAAGAAGAAAGGCGAATGGGTTGGCAGACTTTTTGGCAAACCACGGTGCTGACAACTCGAACATAATCACGAACAGCTGTTGGCAGGAGGTAGACTGCCTAATCCTCAAGGTGACATGTGCACAGCTCGCAGAGAAGGATTCAAACCAAGCCGTTCCAACCTAGCTGGTGACGGCTTCGGGTTACGGTACCAAAATTTTGATGAAACCGGTAAAAGCAGTGATAATCACAAAAGCAACGGAATGACAGGACTTCTCGGGAGGTGGATCTCCTGGCGGCGGCAGACCAGCCAGACGATTGATCATTATAGATCGAGCCACAGAACTTATAGCATCAGCAATATCAAAATCAAGACACTTGGAAGGGATCCGTATAGAAAGGCATCAATAACATTTATGTTGATTACAAAAGAGGCGGGGTGGATCGAGGCACAGTGTATGAAGAACCGATATGCAGGCAAACAGGGTATGTCAGATACAACTATCAACCATAGCAACCGATCAAACGTACAAGACACCTGACATAATGCCAAATGGATTATGAGCAGCCACTTTCAATCTAATTCGACCTGCAACGGCCTTGCTTGTGTGAACCTCAATCAAATTTATTGCAACAGTACTCCCACCTACAGCGGGATTAAGGTGAAACTCAGGAGGGTTCACAAACGAAAACACTATAAAGCAGAGGGTATTTTCCCTGTTTTCTCCATAGCTTCTCATAATAGTGTCGAGCACGCATCCGTGAACGGTAATTGTATTCGCTGGGAGGAGCATAGAGAGACAGATATGGACGTGGGAGGATGCTGCTGTGCTGCTGCTAATCAGGACCTCCTTGAGGCGAAGAGAGGCTATGAGACCCGTGCAGCAACAAAGAACAAGCGCAAGGTTGATGAATTGGAGGCTAAGGTTAAGCAGGCGAAAGAAGGGCGCACGCAGGAGGAGATTGCAGAGGAGGTGGATTGGTTGAAGGATCCGGGAACCCCCTCGAAAAGGGCTACTCAGTTTGTTAGAACAAAGGGTGAGAGTTGGAGAACCAAGATGCTCATCGCCAAAGCTCTGGAATCGATCGAGAAGGAGAAGCAGCATATCGTGACTGAAGTGAACCTCACGGAGGCTCAGATGGCAAAATTAATTGACTACAACAACTCGCTGGATGGCCGAATCACCACTGTGCATGAAGGCATTCAAACAGTCAACAGGAAGCTCACTCTGCTCATTAGGCTTCTGAGAGATACTGTCAACCCAGCTCCAGGCACTCCGCAGCCGGCCACAACTGAGGTGCAGGAGAACGAATCTATGGCAGCCGTGCAAGCAAGGATGGACAGTCACATGCGGCAGATGGGTCTGGACACCATCAGTCAAATGGGCAAGTTTATCTAGGGCAGTCCCTTTTGTTGTTTACTCTGGCTTTATCTATGTTTCGGCCTAAGTTTGTCTATGTTAATGTCATGAAATGTAATGTCTCGGTAGTCTCGGTTTATAGGAACAAGCTTAGCTCGAGCCACCCTGCGAGGTGTGCTTTTTGCAGTTTCTTTTTCTGAACTCTCTGAGCAGGTGATTGGTTATGGCTCATTGTTCATCCCTACTTTCGATCTGCTACGGCGTGTTTGTTGTACTATACTTTGTTATATAATTTAAACTTTTGACTTACACAAAAAAAAATCATAAATAGTTGATTTTTAAAAAAACACAATAATAAGTGTTAAAATGGTTTATATCAACTACGTTAATAAAGGTAATTGTACTAATATAATGAGCGCAAAGATCATGTAACTTTCCAAAAATAAGATACTAGAGAATTTGAGTTGGAACGCAATCGCGGAGAATACGATATTAATTAATATTTACACTAGTCAAGAAATAAGTTCATTTACAAAAGTAGAGGAGTAAGTAGTAAAATCTTGAAAACTGTTGCAAATAAAACAAAAACCAAGCCTTGTCTCTGTGTACGGTTTAGCTGCAAAATCCGACCCTTAATCTTGGATCAGCACGGAGCGGAACTTGCCTTGGAATCACAACTCCACACGTTTCCTTCATATCCAGCTAGGAAGGATCACCTTCAACCCTCCAATCGAATGTATGCACCAACTGCGTCAATGCAAGCTCAACACTGGGGATAGCCAGTGAAGCTCCAGGGCATCCTCTCCTCCCTGCCCCCAAACGGTATCGTACTGATGTCTGATTGACCTGTTAAATCCATATGTTCTTCCATGAAACTCTCGGGCTTGAATTTCGAAGCATCTGGCCCCCACGCGTTGAAATCCCTTCCTATAGCCTACATATTTATGATTATCGTTGTTTCGAAGCATCTGGCCCCCACACGTTGAAATCCCTTCCTATAGCCCACATATTTATGGTTATTGTTGTTTTCTCAATATGTACTATCCTCCTACTGTTACACCTTCTAAAGATTCATGGGGAATTGCTAGTGGCACCGTCGGTTATAATCGCAATGTCTCTTTCACCACACAGTGGAGGTATTTCATGCTTGCCAAATTCGACTCCTTTACTTCGCCATGTTGGCCAATGATCAATTCGAGTTCGTCCTTGTGGAGGTTTGTCGTTACACCAAAAATCGCAGATTGTGGTAAACATTACAACCCAGTAACTAGGATCCCCAGGGTGGAAATTACGGATTCTATAGAGGTGCGATGATTTTTCCAACACCCCCCTCAAACGCAGCTCGGGGGAATCGAACCTAGGTCCAAGCTCTGATACCATGTGGAGGTTTGCCGTTACACCAAAACCCACAGATTGTGGTAAACATTACAACCCAGTAACTAGGATCCCCAGTGTCACGCCCCCAAGCCTACGGTGGTCTTTCAACTGTGCCGGCAAGGTGCGACACCACCCCACTTTTTCTTTTTAACAATACTCAAGTGTGCAGACTACGCCTAATTCACAACCGATACTCAGCTTGTGTTTCGCAACCAAGTAAAACATGCATTATCCTTTATACTTAGTGAAAACCCATACTTCATTCATTATCCATCGCAATTATTAAAACAACAAGAGCATCAACAATTTCACAAATATAAAGGGGGAGGGGCAACTCCCCGTAACGTGAGTCTGCCCAACCGTTTATTAAGAATATCAGTTTTTACATACAAGTGTGCCTGGCAGAATCCAAGGCTAACACTTAACCAATTTTACAATATGAGGTATAGAACTTCCTTACAACATCTTGTGCACCTCTTGCATGAAGGGTGGTGCTCACCCGAGCCACCTAACACCCTTACCCTAGTCCTGCAAGAAACCTGCACTTCGTCGTTCACCCACGGCACACCTGCCAACTCTTCGTTTCCTTCCAAGTGCTACTTTCTATCCACGGCTTAAGACCAAGGGAAGCGCATGAGATATGCGCACTTCCCTTATCCCCTCTGCGCAATACAAGTCTGCACTATATGCGAAGATGTGGAGCGAAGTTTGATGGTGAGAAATGAACCAACACACATGTAAATATATACACATGCCATCACTTGTGTTGTGGGCGGTGGCGCTCCAGCCGACCCCCCAAAATATGTGTAATGCACCCCCTGTAATGCGCTTGGAACTTGTCGGCTATCTCCCAATGCCCTCATGCTAAGTCGAGTATAAACCTCCCTCCAACGCACTTGTTCCATGCATCATTTGGAAGTGTCGTTAACCGTCGTTCGGACTTTCGTCGCAACCGTTTACCGTTTCGTCGCATTTTCTGCGATGAACCATCGTATTGCACGCCCGTCCGTGCTCGTGCACGTCCGCCCAGCGTGCGCCCGCCCGTCGCACAAATCCCAGGGCGCTACAGAATGGGTCTTGGTTAAGCGTTCTAGCTGACCATTATAAACTGTACGACCAAATCCATATTAAAGTAGCCTAGTAATTATAAGATTAAATAAGAATGTTTTTTTCAATTATTATATATATATATATATATTAAAAAAATCTAATTAATATTTTTTAATTTTTTATTTAATAAAATATAACATAATAAAATAAAAAGATATTATTTTAACAAAGACTTTTATTTAAAATATTATTTTTTTATATCATAAATATCATGATGTAATATAAATATAATCACAATATAATATATAAAAAATAGATTTAAATTTATATAATTTTATTTTTAAAATAAATAATTTTATAATTGTAATATAATTTTGAGATTATTAAATTGGGATATATGATGATTTCAAGAAGATTAGTTAAGTTGTTTTTAATTTTAAAAGGTATTATAATTTTTAATTTTTATTTTCTAAAGTGATGATATGCATTTTAGAAAACCAATTTCCCAAATTTAAGATGTAATTAGCTTTACGTGTATTTGGAACAAAATTATTTGATGTGTTTTCCTAGCTTGCAATCCATGAATGAGATTAATATTTCAAATATCTAAATCCCACAAACAATTCTACATTTCACAACTAAATACAATTGTGCATTAAAAATATATCACCATTTAACAATAGAATGTGTATACCAAATAAATAGTAAATCAAACTACTAAAATAAAAACTATTTTACTAAATATTATTAGAGCATGTTTTTAAAATAAGAACACATGAAATTAGGATAGATACCTCAGGGATCAATGAGAAGGAGGTTCTAGGGTTTTACGACAAAGGAGACACAGACTAAGAGGAAACCATGGAGGCGCACGTAGGAGGGAGCTCCACTCCCTCCTACAGTCTTATATGATCACCAATGTCTACGTCCCCAACTAACGGAGGACAAACTTTGGCTCCTTACCACAGTGGACCACAGTGGAGGATATGAAGAAGAGATACCTAGCTTTACCCTAGGTTCTAGGGGGAGATTTTAACATGATAAATCTCTCACACAGAGAAAAGGGGGCACTAAAACACTTGGTTGAGAGTGAGTTTCCTTCGAGAACTTCCTAACCAATATGAAACTGGTGGATATGAACACTAGTAATGGAATTTTCACTCGGAATAAAAAAAGGGGGGGCTCTAACCAAGTAGCCTCAGAGTTAGACACATTCATTATTTGAAAGGAACTTCTACTCATGGGAAGAAGTCTAGGAGTGTTCATCCTACCTTTTGGTGGTTTTGACCATTGGCCCAGCCAATTGAAAGCTTCTCTAATTGTAAAACCTAGGAACAGCCCCATCAGGTTTGAGAATGTATGGCTCACACACTTAGATTTCCTCAACAACATTAAAAGATGGTGGAAACAAGAGATACCCTTCCAAGGCACAAAGATGTTCCTTCTTCATTGTGGGCTCAAGCATATTAAAGGAAGACTCAAAGACTCGAATAAAAATGAATTTGGTAACATCTTCAAAGCTAAAGGGGAAGTGGAAAAGAAACTAAAGGAAATAAACCAAATTCTTATCACAGAAGGCTACACAGAGGAAAACAAAGAGCTTGCACATTCACTACAACATGAATGGGAGAATAGATTTCTACAAGAGGAAATACTCTGGAGATAGAAATCCAGGGTCCAATGGATCAAGGAAGGAGAGAGGAACACCAAATTCTTTCAGAGATCCACTATAGACCACAGAAACAACAATAGAATTGTGAAACTCAGTGACCATCATGGAGTTGAAAGAAACACGCATGAGGAGATGGAAGAGGTTCTAGTCGAGCATTTCCAGAAAATAGCTGAGGAGACCACTATAGATATATTTCAATATACGAAAATATTTACACACTACATTCCTAAATTGGTCTCGCGAGAAGACAGTTAGAATCTCAACAGACTAGTAAAAGAGGAAGAGCTTGAGGAAGTCATCACAGAGATGCACAATTGGATTAGATGGGTCATGGGTCTAGTTACTATTGCTAGCTATTCTATTCTTCTCAATGGATCTCCCTCGAGAACCTTCAAGCCTACAAGAGGTCTTAGGCAAGGTGATCCTCTTTCCCCATTCCTTTTCATTCTCAGGATGGAAGGGTTGGGTAGAGAAATAAGAGCTTCTAACGGGGGAGGTAGAATTCAAGGTTTGAGACTCACTTAAGGGGGAGACACAGTGACACACCAGCCTTTGTGGATGACACTATGCTTTAAGGCACTCCACAGTTAAGGAAGCCAAAGCTTTTAAGAAAATTTTGTATGAATTTGCAATGGGAACGGGCACTAAGGTAAGTCTTACTAAATCAGAGATCTTATTTTTCAATACTGACATTTCGATTCAAAGAAATATTTCCAGAATTTTGGGCTTTCAAAGAGATTCATTGCCCTTAAAGTATCTCATAGTTCCCCTCACTCACAAAGTGTTACATAAGGACATTTAGGAGCCTGTTCTAATTAATTGAAAGACAAAGTCAATAAATGGACAAACAAAGCCCTAAATCTAGCTAGGAGACTAACAATCAGTAAGGCTATCCTCCAAACCATCCCTATCCATATTCTATCAGCCATTCCAGCACCAACTGGAGTCAACATTCAATTAAGAAACATTCAAAGAGACTTTCTCTAGGGGAAGGGTGAAGAAAAGAAGAGATGGGCTCTCGTGGCTTGGGAAAAGATTTGAATGCCTAAATCCCATGGTGGCCTCGGTCTCCATGACCCAGGAATTCTAAACGGAGTTCTGGGAGCTAAAGTCTGGTGGAGATGGCTAAAGGAAATACGATCCCCCTCGACAAAACTCTGGAAACAAAAGTATACAATGAACTGGCTGGATATGAACCTCATAAGAATGACACGACAAGTAAAATGTTCACCAGTTTGGAACAAAGCCTCAACGAAGAGGGCCTTAGTTCAAGAACACAGTTTCTGGGAGATCAGAAATGGAAATTTGGCCTGGTATTAGGACGACAATTGGCAATAGGAGGGAAATATTAGCAGAGGAAATAGCAAGTATCCAAATGGATACCATCAATAAAGGCTTAAGAAGGGTAAGTGACTATTGGGATCAGTCAAGGAGCAATGAAAAATGGCGAATATGGAAGCTTCCAGTCTACAATGAGATGAACATGTTGAATACTCAAGCTAAGGCCCTCCAAGATATTCTGGAAAGGAGACAAATCTTAACCTCAACCTTGGATGATCAATTACGATGGGGGAGGAATAAGGCGAGTCTCTTCACCCTTAAAGAAGCCAAATGAATCACTACAAGGCTTAAGTCTCCAAGAAATGACAAGACATGGAAAGAACTCTGGGATAACCATCACTAGATGAAGGTCGAATTGTTTAAATGGTTGGTTCAACAAGGTAAGATTTTGACATGGGATAATCTAAGAAAGAGAGGCTTTGTTGGCCCCTCAAGATGTCACCTGTGTGGACAACAGGAAGAAAACACAAATCATCTCCTCAATAGTTGCTCCTTCACTGCCACACTATGGAACTGGGTTGGAGATGTCTTCGAGTAGACAGATAAGCATGAAAATGACATCATTTCTACACTAAAAAATTAGAGGAAAAATTTGTCGGATAATGAGACAATAAACTCAACCTGGGCTTTGATCCCAGGGTTTTTGATCTGGAATGTATGGAAGGAGTGAAACAACACGATTTTCAAAGATAAATTGGGCCCAGTGAGTAGCATCATAAAGCTAACCCTTAAGCAACTCAAGGAGACTATCCACATCCTGAGGAGAGTCTCCTCCGAGAATCCCAGAGGAAATAGGGAGGATAGCACCCTGGAAAAATTGGAGCTTCAGGTACATCTCCCTCATAGTACTTTGCATATCACCAAGCATAATACAGAAGGAAAGGCTTTCTCGCAACCCCCTTCACAAGGTTCTTTAAAATTTAACATAGATGGGGCCTCAAAAGGAAATCCTGGAGACACAGGTTAATGAGGAGTCATGAGAGATGAGGAGTGCAACATATAGGTTATTTTCCATAATTATCTAGGGAAGGCAATAAACACCATGCCTGAGCTCATGGGATGAAGCTATGCATGGAAATACTGCGTAAGCACAACACACATAATTTCGTCATAGAGGCCGACTCAGAATTAGTCATTAATTCGGTCAAGAGGCTAAGCGTAGGAGTAGCACCAGAGAAAATTTCAGGTCACTAGTGGCTTCTGTAAGTCTACCAAAGAATCCAATCACACCTAAGAATTCTAAGAACTCTCAGTTTTGTGCATGTTCATACGGAAGCCAACAAAGTGGCGGACTGCTAGCCAATGAGGGGGTGAGAAACAAGTTTACTGACATGTGTTTTCAGTGGGAGGAGAATGAGAGATGAATGCTCATCTTGGGCTCGCATAGATAGACAATACTATTAGAATAGATAGAGAGATAGCATTTCACTTTATGCAAATGAGGAATAAGTTCACTTTAGGCAGAGTCTTAGCAGAGGTGCACTTTAGGATTGCTCAAGATTTCAGTGAAGTCTACATTAGCTTGGGTGCTTCTGAACATTTAGACGGAGGAAGTCATAGGGCCAGAAGCTATCTGCGTAAAAGGAAAAGCTCCGAGGATATTGGCTATCGAGAAGACTGACAATGGAGGCCAACACAAGTCCTAGTGTTTTCCGTGCAAAAGGCGACCCTTCAGGGCACATATTCCTCATGCAATGCTTTGGGAACCAAGAGAGTTGAATACTGGAGTCAAAAACTGCTTGGGATATACCACCTGCATTAGGTGCCCTTTGACTAGGAAGTTGTTTTCCTAGATGGCATGCAATGCCACTCAACAATTGATGCATGGCGGGGGAAGAAGAATGAATACTGCCCTCATCGCACAATATTCCTTGAGCTTATGAGATGCGCGATATTGATTTGGGACGTAAGATTAGGAGGGGTAAGATCAACAACCACAGATGGTCATGCAGGTTTGTGGGACTGAAAGGCCAAAACCTCTTATAGTTTACCAACTTTATCGCACGCCCTCAAACCCAAAAATGGTTTTAAGGAAAATCTAGCGATGCCACTCAGAGAGCAACACATGCCGGGGATCATGGAAGGAAAACTGCCCTCATGGCATGGTATTCATCTTGCTTCTAAGCTGCACGATATGAATACTAGCCGTCAGATTAGAAGGGGAAGATCAACTACCATAATTGGCCGAGTAGTTTAGGGGGTTTTCGCAGGCCACTGCTCAGCATGATTTGTTTGTGGACCGTATGATTAAAGGGGATAGATCATTGGAGGCTAACTTGTGATTGGACCTTTTGGTTTTTTTTTTTTTTTCTAAGTGGGTTTTACGGCACATTGTTTAATTCTCCCTCCTCCCGGTGGGGGTTTGCGCTTTTAAGTGCTTGATGTAACCTATGCAAAATATTTTCTTTCTTAAGTCAATAGAAGGACCATCTCTTGCTTCAGAAAAAAAAAGAATACAAGAAATTAGGTTTGTTGAATTGAAATGGCAACTTAAGTTTCACATCAACAATTTAGCAATTAAATTTGAAAAACAAGAACAAAAAATATTAATATTGCATGATAATAATCTATAGCAAAATTAATAGTAACAAGAACAAAATATGATATATATTCATGATAATAATCTACACCAAAAGCTCATAATAATCTATTCGAAGGTGAAATTTTTATGATTAAAATTTTATTTCTGAACCTCTATAAAATTAAAAGAATTTGTTCAAAATAAATGAAATTATTTAATTATTAATAGGTTAATGAACTTTAAATTTAGTATATTTAAATGATAGATGTAATTTTATTTCTAATAACAAAATGTTAATTTTATTTTAAAAATTGATTAGGATTTAAGAATAAATGTATATGAAACAAACATATTCTAATTATTAAAATAATTTTTTTATTTTTTTTTTTTTTTTTCTAAGTAAAAGTAATTTATTTATATGTACAAAAAGATACAAAGAGGACAAGGCCTTGACCAAGGTATCATAGAGTATCAACAAAATCTGTACTACCCCAAAATTGGAGAAACAAGTCCAGTGAGAGCAGAAACCTCAGAAATGGTATCACTTCTCAAGTCGAGACCCCACAAAGGAAATAGTAATATGGTTCCTTCACGATTAGTCCAGTTAGGAAACCAGAACCCAAGCACCACTAGCAAAAAATACAAATACCAAATAATGAACACCTGGGAAATCACAACTGATCTCGAACTATCATCAGGCAGCCCCTCACTATTCTCCATCAGCCACATCCACTGCCAGGAAGCCACGTCACCTTAGTTGAGGTGAGCCAGAATGGGCTCCTCAATGATTGGGTGAGCCCACTCATCTGGCATGTCATCCATCACGTCCCTGGAAGCACAGCCATGTGGCTCTCCCCCACCTATGTCAGTCTCTCCCCCACCTTCGTTATTTCATTATATAATGAAATACTTTGAAAATGAATTGAAAGTGGATTTTCTACAGACCTCAAATATTATCATCGCATCACACATATGAATGTGTAAAGGCTTCGCCCCATGGTTTCCGTTGATGCGATAATGCGATGCGATCTAATTTCAATTGCATATTGTTATATGTAAAGGCCTTGCCAATTGGTTTCCCCATTCTACGATCCGCCGATGTGGTTTGGGTCGTCGATCCACATCATCGCATCAAACAAATGAAGGTGTAAAGGCTCCGCACCTTGGTTTCCACCGATGCGATATTGCGATGTGATCTGATGCATATTGCTATATGTAAAGGCCTTGCCCTTAGGTCTCCCCATTTTGTGCTTTGCCGATGTGGTTTGGGCCATTGATCCGCGTGCATGATTGACGGTCCTCATTTAATCGCTGATCACCATTGCCATCACAACCTGTGGCAGGCCTTTCAAAACTCAAACCACCAGAAGGGCGCATGCCAGCAGAGCTTCCCCCTTCACCATGCTGAATGCCATCGAACAGGCCATGCGAGGTGAAGAGGGATTCATCCATCACATTCTTACTAGTATCCCTACAATTATTGCAACTAGGAGGACCTTCATGAGTCTTCTCCTTCTCAACTATTTCATTGAATTCCTTCATCTGTGCATTAGTTGCAATAGAAGATAATTCATTAGTTTTCAGAGTAGTGTTACTATCCACCCCTATGTTGGCAAGAAGGCCAGCCACCTTATTGCCTTCTCAGCGAATATGTTTGAAATTAATTGCTCTATGGGCTCTGAGCCAATCTTCAACAAGTTCTAGTCTTTTCTCTAGTCTCCAACTGTTGCCAATTTTTGTTTGAGGGAGTCCCCTATATAATTTTGTTCACCATATTTATTAGTATTTGGGAGTCGCCTTCAATGATGAGAGGTAAAAAATCATGTGACTGAGCTAAAAGGAGTCCTTGCCATAACCCTTCAAGCTCTGCTGAGTTATTAGAGTCCCATCCTTTCGAGCCTAGAAAAGTTAGAAGGATGGCCCCTTTATGATCTTTGAAAATTCCTCCAAACCAAGCTTTACCTAGATTGCCTTTTGAGGCTCCGTCAAAATTCAGTTCGAACACATTTTGAGGAGGAGGGATCCATTTGTCTCAGCTTGGACTTTTTGCTATAGTTTTGGCTGAAATTTTAAATTCTTGATTCCAATGTAGATTCCAGTTGTCCCAGATAGTCTTTTCCTGTGGGAGTGAGGGAAGGTCGTCGTCATGCCAAGATTGGAGTAGAAGGGTTTCCTTGAGGTTTTGATAGACATTGTTCCAGATGATGTCCATAGGCATTGACTGATTCTTGAAGATGCGTTTGTTTCTCTCCTTCCATATAGTTCACATAAGTAGGTCGGGGATAAGCTTCCATAAGGAGTTAAGAATATTTCTCTTATAAGGATTTCTTACCCAATTCCGAATAGTGGTAGGGATGTCTTCCTTGATACTACTATCACTTTGACATCTAAAACTGATTTTTTCCCAGAGCTTATGAGCGAGAGGGCATGTGTTCATGAGATGCAAAGTGGTTTCTTCTTCCTGATTGCAATTGGGGCACATGGAAGGTCCATGAAAGTTTCTCTTCCGTAGATTATCCCAAGTGGGGATTTTGTTTTGACAAAGTAGCCAGAGGAAAGTGGACACCTTCGGCCATAAGTTGGGAGCCCAAATAGTTGTCCACAGTGGATCTTTGAATGCAGGTTCTTTTATGATTATGTTGTAGGCTTCATGTGTTGTGAACATTCCCCTGTCTTCATATCCCCATCTAATTACATCCTTCTTTTCTAAATATCTAATTTTCCGATTGAAGAGTTTCATTCCCAGGATCAGTTGATTTGACTGCAGGCCATTCTAGATAATGTGATGAGGATTGACCCATTGCCTTAAGCCATTCGATAGGGTGGGCTTCCAATATTGATTGATCTTATTAAACCTGTGAGCTTCCAAATTGTGAATTTGGTTAGGATTAATCAAATCTTTTAATCTATGTTTTTGTTACGAGGAGTCCTCCCAGAATCTTGCAATAGTACCATCCATGATCTCCCAAAAGCTATGCTGCTAAATTAGATTTTTATGTTGCTTTGCTACATTATAGACTAAAGAACCCGATCCTATATCAGTGAGTCAGATAAGATCCTCAACAAGTCTGTTATGGCATATTTGGCTATCCATAGAGTGGCCCACGGACTGTGGGGTGCAGTGAGCCAGTTCCACCAGATACGTGCTCCCATAACAACATTGCTATGATAAGGGTCACAGACCCCAGTACCTCCTAAGTGCTTAGGAAGACATAATTTTTCCCATTTAACTAGATCCCATTTGCATTTCTGACCTGAGTTACCCCATAGAAAGGATCGTTGGAGCTTTTTTATTTCTTTGAAAACCCATTTAGGCATTGCTAAGATTGAGAAAAGATATAGTGGCATAGATTGAGGAGCAGATTTGATTAAGATGAAGTGGCTCGGCAAGTTGAGGGATCTGTGGGTCCAGGAAGAGAGACGCGCCTCTAATTTTTCAGGGAGAAAATTCCATGAGGAGTGTTTTAGGCAACATCAGTAAGGAGAGCTCCTAGTTAGTTGGATGGAAGAGCGGCTATAGAGAAACCCAGAATTCGAGCAGTGGAGGCTTGGGTAACTGCAAGGGTATGAAAGAAGAAAATTTGAGATTTTGCTTGGTTTATAGAAGCTCCAGAGGCAGCTGAAAAAATGTTTAACATAGATTTTAACTTGCGAGCTTCTTGGATTGAGGGATGCGCATAAAGCATGTTATCGTCTACAAATTACTGATGGGTGAAGGGAGGGGAGTTAGGAAAGGGGAGGCCTCATAGTTTCTGTGAGTGAAGTGCATCTTTGATGCATCTACCGAGACCTTCCGCCATGATAACAAACAAAAAGGGAGATAAGGGATCTCCTTGACAAATACCTCTAGAAGGATGAAAGGGGGAGGAAGGAATTCCATTGATGAGGATGGAGAAGAAGGTGGATGAAATGAGACCCATAACCCATCTAACCCATGGAGGGGAATAACCAAAGGAATTTATCATTTTTTGAATATAACTCTAGCTTATACTATCAAAAGCTTTTTATAGATCTATCTTAAGTAGCATACCTCCTTTTTTTATGCTGCTTCAAAGAGTGGATGATTTCGTGCATTAGGATAATGCCATCTGTGATTTGCAAGCCCTCCACGTACCCTGATTGCTCTAGGGAGATAAATAAAGGGAGCAACACTTTAAGCCTTGAAGCGATGACTTTGGAGACTATTTTGTAAATGACAATGCAGAGTGCTATAGGCCTGAATTTGTGAGGGGTTCTAGACTGTGCTTCTTTAGGAATGAGGGTAATGAAAGTGGCATTCATGGATGGGAGCATCCATCTGTTGGCTCTAGATTCTTCCACGACCTGCCAGACCTCTAATTTGATCATATCTCAGAAATTGTGAAAGATGTTAGAGGTAAACCCGTTAGGACTTGGTGCCTTTCCTTCTTTTAGTTGTTGGACCGCTTTTTCCACCTCTTGTAAAGTAATCAGCTGGAGGAGCAACTGATTATGTTCCTTAGTGATGATCTTTGGAATGGATTGGATTATTTTATCAATGGCCTCCGTCCTATCTGTTTGAGTCTCATGATGAACCTGTTTGAAGTATGTCAGAAGTTCTTGTTCTATGGCTGCATGGTCCTCAACTTTTCCCCCTTGACTGTTCTATATATGGGTAATGATTTTAGTCATTCTCCTTTGGATCGTAGAGTGGTGAAAGAACTTTGTATTCTTTTCACCTTCCTTTAGCCACCTGACTCGTGATTTTTTCCTCCAAATAACTTCTTCTTGCTTGTCTCTTTCTAGGATTTGAGATTGTAGGTGTGTTTCCTACTTCGAAAGCTACTCTGTTCACCCTTCTATGATGATTTTCTGTTGCATTTCTATCATTTCTTTATTTAGTGTTTTTTGTGCTTGGATTATATTCCCAAAGGTAGACTGGTTCCATTGTTTGATATGAGATTTGAGACTTTTTAGCTTTCGGTGGAATTGGAACATTTTTTATCCCTCCAAGGGCTTGAAGCTTTTCCAGATCATGTTGACAAAATTGCTGAAATCTAGATGTGACAACCAGAAGGCTAAAGCGAAAGGGCCTACGTGTAGTGTTGCCTGGTTTGGTCTATTAGAGTACAATTGGCCAATGATCAGAACCTGTGAGGGGCACAATTGAGGCTGAAAGGTGTCCTCCTAAATGGATAGCATTATCAGAGAGCAGGAATTGATCTAATCGTGAGGCTATTTGATGAGGCTTTGTTCTTTTATTGTTCCAAGTAAAAACTCCATTATTGAAGGGTAGATCAATGAGCCAATTATTCTGGATTAAGTCCTTTAGATGAAAACATTCTTTATCTAGTCTGCTTCTCCCTCCCCTTTTTTCCTCCAATTTGGTAATCATGTTGAAGTCCCCCCCTCCATGATCCAGAGTGGGTGGGTCCTTTCAGTGTTGATTATTGATAGAGTATTCAGTATGTCTATCTTTTGAGTAACTTCCTCGGGAAAGTAAACATTTGTTAGATGCCCATGGATATTTGTCCCTATTATATGGAACGAAGTGTGAATGAAGTGCTTTTTCACGTGTAAGTTGGAGAGCGTGATTGTATGTGCATTCTAGATGATTGCAAGACCTCCTAATGCCCCTAATGCATCTATTGTAATTGCAGTACAACGTGACCAAGCTTTGGCCATGGTTTTTTCCAGAGTTGCTGAGTTACACTTGGTTTCTTGTATGAAGAAAATGATTGGTTTTTCTTGCTGAATCATGTTTTTTATCAATCTGTACTTCCCGAGGCTGTTAAGCCCTCTAATGTTCCATGAGATGAGATTCATGATGAAATATTAGAGAGGGTGGTATAGTACTTCGTGAGCTTGGAGTATCTTTTGGATTCCACTAGCATTTCCCCGATGTGAATGGTTCATTGAAGATCTTTTTTCCCTCCTCTTTTCTTATTGTATTTGTTGAGAATCTTTCCATCCCATTGGCTTCCAAGCTATATTCAAAGGGTTCGTTGTCTCTGTTCTCTTGATAAAATTATTTCCAAATTGTCCAACTATCTTTCTGGAATTTTGTCATAACTTTTTGTTTTACAGGCTTGCTCTAAGCCTAGAATATCTAGGTCTCCTATATCTATGCTTTCTGGTTCCTCTTCCATATTCTGGGTTTCATTCCTTTCTTTTGTATTTCCTATTGTGTCCTTCAGAGTGGTCTCCTCATTTTCTACCTCCATACTTTGAGTGAGCTAGGCAGGAAAATTGCTGGGAGATGGAGAACTAAGGTCAATGGTTTGCTTAGATTTTTGAGGAATCATTGTGCTAGTGGAGGATGAGTGAGCTTTTGACTTGGGCTGCTCCTTAGGGGGAGCTAGGGTTTCAAGATTGTTTAGATTTGGCTGAGCCAGGGACTCGAAGCTATTCCTGGTACTCAGCCTGGGGGGGTTATCAGCAGTTCTCTTGGGATGAGATCACAATTTTCTGAGATTCTTTTTGCGATGGGAGACTTTGGTGAATCCATCAGCGTTTGATTTTCTGGAAGAAGGAGGGGCTGAGGTTCTCAAGTTAGATGGGAAATCTCGAAATAGATGACCAAGAGCGTTACATTCCCTACAATAGAATGGAACATGTTCATAGTCGATAGATTGGATCCTTTCAAAATCATCATGAAAGAGACTTACTGCATTTGGCAGGGCATTGTTGAAGTGCATATAAACACCTATATGTGCATATGAGGTGTATCGTTTGAGCTTAGTTTCCTCTGTAACTTTGACAAACTCGCTAAGACCATTGCCAGTATCTTGTAATGATGCCCCATCCCAATACTCCAAAGGGAGGGAGTACAGGTGGATCCAAACTGGAGCCCAACTGAGATCCTCTTTATCCGGGTTAAATCTCTCAACCCAGTCTCTGAGGTACATGCTAGCGACGTTAAATAAATATGACCCTCCATCATTGATTCTATTTCTATCCCCGAGACAGTTGAAAACCACTATGAAGAATCCCTTGGGTCCTAATTACAGGGTAATGTGACCTTTCGACTTCCATTTGGCTGCGATCCATCCCTGCAGCGTTTTTTCTGTGGGCCAAAAGCCAATAAACTTCCCTATCATGGCATGATCCTTCATATATTGGATTTGTGTGTTGATCCTACAACTGGGTATCTCAATCTTTGGTCTCATGGCTACAATTGGCTTGCATGTGGTGGAGGTCACTTTGGGGACCTCGTTAACTATTTCTTTGTCTCCTTGAGAGTCATGTCCTTCTTCTATTTCCTCATGGACTATTTGTTTGCAACCTTCCTCCTGCATTGGAACCTGTTCATTGTCATTTGGGGGAGGCTCTGCACCCTCCCCCTGAGGTTTACCCATGATTCGCTCACCTCCTTTGTCCGTTTATAGTTTGTCTTGTAGCTGTAAGAGTTGGCACGGTTTACTACAAATATTGCGACCTGACGTTGCAGATTACTCCTGAACCCTAGCTACCATGAACGTTGCTTCACATCCCATAGAGAGTTGGGAATTCCGTTTTCAAATAAAAATTGTTTTATTAAATGATCTTGAAACAAATATTTAAAATAATAACCCATTAAAATTAGGTTAACTTGAATTGACACAGCTAATTACAAATTTTCATCTACCTATTAGCAAGTAATTTAAAAATAGTAATAATATAAAATTAATATTGTATGAGAATAATCTACAACAAAAGTTAAATATTCTTACACCTATTCCAATAGAAGCAAGTAAGGAATAGTCTTACATAGAAACATACACCATCAAAAGTCTTTGAGAAATGCTCAATTGAGATTTTCAATTAAGAATCACATTAGTTTTCAATCTTAATGAAAAATTCATTTCTTCGTAGTTAGTATTAGTTTATATAAAAATAAGTGCGTAAAAAACTTCAATTCCCTTGTGGGTTGATCTCTCAAACTTAAACTAGTGGATGCTTCTTTCTCTTCTTAATTTTGTGTATATTTTTTAAAATTGTTTTCAAAACCTTCAAATTTCTATTTAGAGGATAGTTTTGATGGAATTTTTGTTGCTATAACCCTACAAGATAAAATAGTTTTCCTTATTATTTTCTCAAACTTTTCATCTTAGGAAGTAGGGACTTACAATGTGATATATTTTATCTTGTTTTCATTAATACCATTCATAACAACTTTAAAAAGACAGGAAGACAATAAATGCTCTTCCTACTTGTGCTAATTTCATATTCCAACTTTTAGACATATAATATTTTACAAATATGTTCTCTTTGGCTCCAAATGAAGCTATTGATATTTTTTCATATTCTATATAATATGTAGCCATGTACCCTAAAATGGGAAAAGAGAATGTTATGTCAATTATGTCAATATACTAGGTTGGATACAATTTATTGCAATGTTTCTTTGGTGAAAATATGAATCTCTATAGGTACTTTTATCTAGATATTTTTTTCAATTCCTGAAGCAATCATACCTTTTCCATACTTATTGTTGAGGAATAAAATAAATTCAAAACATTCACCATACCTTATATTATACAAAAATTGACATGGATTAAGATATGACAAACTCAACATGTTTTATATTCCAAATTACTCCAAAATAAGTTTAGTTTTTGAGTATGGCATGTTGTCATGAAAATTTGAAGACTTAAAAAGTGATTCAAGAATTTAAGAATGTTAACAATATATATAATGATAAAAGTCTTGAGGTTTTTTTTATAAATGTCAACATTATAATAGAGATATTCACATGGAAAATTAGTAGCTTGATTTTCATAGTTGTCTTAGCTGTGCGAATACAAATAATATTTCTTTTTTTTTGCTGAAGCAAGAGTCATACCTTCTATTTCATTAAATCTTAAAACAATCTACATAATATACACCATTCCCATAGGAACTGTGGGTCACAGAAAAGGCATCTGCTTATAGCCTATGGCCTCTAGCTAAAGGCTTAAACACTAAAAAGTCCACAAAACTACAAAGTCCTCAAAATGCAAACAAATCAAACAATAAAATTTGGAGTCGGGCCCGATGATGAGTTAGGGAAACCACTAAATGGATTTTGGGTCTCAAAGGGGGGATAACTCTCGAGCATGTGGAGTGTGCGAAAGCCAACCATTTCCATCAAGACACGTGAGTTGCCCAGAAGATATTTTTCCCTGATCCATGCCATTATCCTTGAACATTGATCCTCCATTCGAGATCCTACGATGAAGGAGAATATTGAACTGCCAAGTAGCCCATCGGTTACTCACGTGATAGCCGACTTAGACCAACAAACAAGCTCGCTTGTTCCTAACCGTAGATCTATCCTGCATGATCCGATGGCCAAGGATCATACCGCATGGGCCTAACACACCGAAGAATAGCACGCGATGAGGGCAGTATTCCATCCATGTACAAAGCCACGTGTTGCTTGGTGAGTGGAATCGCTTCTGATTCCACAAAACCACTTCCTACGTAAAGGGCATGCGATGGACACCAGACCACCTCCCGAGTGGTATTGAAGCCGCAGAAAGGAAAATAGGGGTATTCAAGGTGTCGGGAAAGCTGGAAATCTAACCCCTTTCAATAAGCCTTCTCCACGGTTGAATGAACCCGTGCATAATGAACATCCAGCTAGTCAGCTCACCATCCGTGAAACTCCATCTCCTTAGTAACTCCCATCTGAACTTTTGTGATCATATTGTCAAGGTTTGGGGAGGCCGACAGTAACCTGAATCCCCAGAATGATCTTACTTCACATAAAATAATGCATGAAGAAACCAAATCAACTGGACACTGCCCCTGTGTCTTTGTTTCAAAACACCATTATATCCTCATCTCCCTCGTCGTGAAATTGCATCTTTAATCTGTTCAGACGCATCTCAGGCCAACTCATTGCAACCCTGCTTTTATTACTGATTACTCCTTGATTTGCAAAGATGTCCACCAATTTTTTAGTTGTTCTTCTCACATGGTTACAACTCATAGTGTGTAATCCTCGGAGATGAAGCTGAATCCTCTAAAATACCTAGAGCTGTGTCCATTGTTTAGAGACTTTTTCGAGCTCCGTTCCATATATTATTCTTTTGACTCAGTTTATGATTAACTCAAAGTTAGCTTTGACAATAACATTATAGAGATTATGCTGCTTCAGAAATTCTAAACATTGCTCAAGATCCATTAATTCCACCATATTGTTAGTGGCTCTTCCCAAATGGAAATGGAAGATGAAAAGGAAACTTCCATTTTCATCCCTTAACACTCTGCCACAGCGAACAATACCTGGGTTTTGGAAGCCCCATCAATGTTGAATTTCAAAAAACGCTGAGGGAGAGGATGCCAATGATCTTGTTTAGAATCCTTCTTCAAAACCTTCGTGTCGAGGCCCTGTGGAATAAACCCCTGCATACCTAACTTAAGAAGTATCTATGATTCAGCTTCTAAAGGAGGATTCTTAGGGAAGGTTCGCACTGTGGTGCTTACAATCTCCGTAAGTTGTCTTAAGATTTGCTAGAGAAGGCAAAGGGAGGAACTTTTTTCATTCTTAAAGATTCTGTTGTTCCTTTCTTTCGAGATAGTCCATATTATGAAACTTGGCATTAAAGCCCAGGTAGAGCCTAAAAGTTTAATATCGGAGAAGTTGTGCCTCCAATTGATTAGGGTATTGATAATGCTTCCTTTGTCCCTGTCTATCCGTTGGAAGATAGTGGCAAAAGTATCCCACAACCAATAGGTGAAAATACAATTATTGAGAAGGTGCTCCATTGTTTCCTCTTGGGCTTCACATAGCTGGCATCTAGAAGGGCCCATAACACCCCTCTTCCAAATGTTATCCCAAGTCAGAATTTTCCTATGATGCACCAACCACATGAAGAGTTTAATCTTCATCCATCCTTGATGTCTCCAAATGTTCTACCAAACCCTATCCGGTTCATTGGAATCCATCTCAAGGAGTATGTTTTTCGCCTCCTTGAGAGTGAAGGTGCCTGTAAACTTGTTGCACCGTTTAAGTTGGTCATGCCCCCCTGTCACTAATATTTTCTTTTGTTCCAACACTGTCATAAGTGCCTCAGCTTTGGATTTCAGTGGGCTATCTTCCCTATAATCCATCTTCTTCCAGCTTCTCCATTTTCCTTTACTATTGGTTTGATCCCGAAAATCCTTAACCTTAAATAATATTTTGGTATCTGTTTTTTTTTTAGGTCCAGAAGGTTCTCGCTTAACAGTGTAGGTTCTTGTTTCCATTTGTCCTCCCAAAACAAAGCAAGATCCCCCTCTCTGATTTCCCATAAGCTATTTTTTTGTACTAATCCTCTATTCCCCTAGGGCTTATTCCGGATGTGTGAGCCCTTTATGATGCCAGACATTCTTATTAGATAATTATCTTGCCAATCACTAGCATATTTTTCTTTCCAGATTCTAGCCCACTGTGCCTTTGGTTCTTTTACCCAGCGCCACCATAATTTCACCCCTAAAACTTTACTCAGTGCTTTCGGATCATCTAGTCTAAGACCCCCTAATTTTTAGGTTTGCAGATATTCTCCGAGGCTACCAAGGCCCATTTCTTTCTTTCCTCCCCTTTGCCCAAGAAAGTCTCTTTGAATGGTTCTAAAATGTTGCAAGACTCCTTTTGGAGCTGGAAGGGCTAATAGCATCAAGACAGGAATTGACTTGAGAAAAAATTTTGTAAGCACTAACGACCAGCCAAGTTTAAAGATCTAAAGGTCCATTTCCTTATTTTATCCTACATCTTATTGATCACTATCTCCTAGATGCCCTTGTGCAAAGGCTTATTAGTAAGAGGAACTCCCAAATATTTGGAGGGAAGGACATCCCTTTGAAAGCCTAGAATCGTGGAGATATTTTTCTAAATAGCAATATTGGTATTAAAGAAAACAAATCTTAGACTTGGAGAGATTAACTTCCATACCTGTAGCCATGGCAAAGTCAGAGAGGATATGCTTGTATGTTAATCTTCTTTGACTGTGGGGATCCCTTGCAGCATAGTATCATCAAAAAATTGTTGATGGGTCAAAGCCTGGCCATTCTCTGAAAGTTGGAGGCCTTTGATATTACCAACTTCTTTAGTATGCTTGATATACTCACCTAGTCCTTCCATCATGAGGATGAAGAGAAAGGGTGAGAGCAGATCACCCTACCTAATGCCTCTGGAAGGAGTAAAGGTCTTGGATGGAGAAACATTAACTAGAATTGAGAAGTTGGAAGAAGTTACCACGACCATGACCCATCTCACCCTGTTATGATCAAATCCAAAAGCAATAAGGACATTCCTTATATAGGTCCAATTTAGCTTATCATAAGCTTTGGCTAGGTCCAATTGCATAATCATACCAGCCTTCCTATTTCTTATCAAAGAGTGCACCACCTCATGCCCTTGTATGATGTTATTGAGAATTTGTTTGCCCTCCACATAACGAGATTGCTCCACAGAAATTAGAGTAGGAAGAAGTGGTTTGAGTTTGTTAGCAAAAACCTTGGATATTATCTTATAAACCACAGTGCACAAGGCTATGGGTCTAAACCTATCTCAAGTCTGAGCATTATCTTATTTGGGGATGAGGGCGATGAAGGAAGTATTGAGCACCTTCAAAATAGCTCTATTCGACCTCAAATCTTCTACTATGTTCAGAATATCCTGTTTTACTATATTCCAACATGCTTTAAAGAAATACACATTGAAATCATCAAGGCCTAATGCTTTACCATTCTGCATTTCTTTGATGACCTCACTAACCTCCTCTTCTATCACTGGCCTATTGAGATTGTAATTATCCTCTCTAGTAACCAATCTAGGAATATGCCCTATTAAACCCCTAATAAAATGCTCTCTCCCTGAAATTGTTTCCTATGCTAATCCATGAAAGTGTTGAACTAGCACCTCTTCTATCTCTTCATGGGAATTATGAAGATGACCGCCCTCATCCTTAATCGAAGAGATTCTATTATGAGATATGTTCGCTATGGTAGATCTATGGAAAAATCTGGTGTTACGCTCCCCTTCTTTTAGCCATTGAAGTCTGGATTTTTGTCACCAAAATATTTCCTCTTGTTGAAATAAATTCTCCCATTCTTGATGGTGTTTGGTGACTTGGTCATTTCTATCTTTATCAAAGCCATCTGAGATAAGGGTTTGATTGAGTTCCCGCATTTTATCTTCCACAACTTTTTTTGTTGTAAAAATATTTCCAAATTCATTTTTTTTCCAATCTTTGAGTGTGAGTTTAATGTGCTTTAGTCTTTTATGTAGTTGGAACATACTTGTACCCTGAATATGCAGGTCTTCTATCCACCATTTTGAAATGTTGCTGATGAAGTCCAAGTGGGTGAGCTAGATATTCTCAAATCTAAAAGGTCTGTTCTTAGGGGTACCAATGCCCTGAACCTCAAGTTGAACAAGCCAATGGTTTGAGTCTTCGAAGGGTACAATTCTCGCTATCATTTCCTTGTCGGTGAGCATAAGATCCTCTAAGATTATGAATCTGTCTAACTTTAAGGCTACTTTAGAATCTCCTTGTCTTTTATTGTTCCAAGTAAAGTGACCATTACTCATGTCAATATCAACAAGCTTCATATTATCTATAAAAGTTTGAAAAGTTGTAGAGTCTCTGCTTAAAGTTCTAGTTCCCCCTTTTTTCTCTGAAAGTGATTTGATCATGTTGAAGTCCCACACAAGATCCATGGTACATCAACATGTCTATCTCTGAGCTCCATAAGAGAATCTAGAAACTTGATTTTGTCATCCATTCTTTGAGGTCCATATACATTCATGACGAGATAGGTCTCCCTCTCTCCCACCGGTTGTATAACCACTCATAAAGAATTTCTAGATGCCTCAGCATCTATTATACCAATCTTTGGGGGTTCCAAAGTGTAAGCATGCCCCATGCTGTGTTATGTGCTTTAACTTCTAGAAACTCAAATCGATTGAGCCATTTGTTGTGAATTTCTTTTAATTTTTGAATGGAACATTTAGTTTCCTTGATAAATATCATGTATGGAGCTTCTTGTTTCATTCTATTACTAAGAATTCTTTGTTTTCTTTTGCTACCTAGACCTATGATATTCCAAGATGTAAACTTCATTATTAAATATTTGTAAAGGAGTACCTGGTTAGATCATTCATCTTACTTGAATCTATCATTAGCTTTCCACATTTCATTAATAACTCTTTCTGCTTTTGCATGCCTCTTTTCTTTCCTAGATTTTTGGGTGCTAGTCCCAGTGTGTCTTCATAGTTTTCACACCTTCGCTACCTTACCTTTCATTTTTTCTTTTCCTGTCCAACCCTTTAGCTTGAGTTTTCCATAGGAATAGCTGTTGTACCCTATTGAAATCTTCTCGTGGTAATGAGTCTACCCCACTCATGATCCTTGGTTTCAAGAACCCTTCGAGATCTAGGTGTTCCTTGTCAAGAATCTCCTGCAGTTCATGATCCTCCATTTCCATCTCACTCTGGGTCATTTCTTGGTCCATCTCTAGTTCTACATCGCTCAACATAGTCTCTTTCTATTTGTTAATATCCTATGTTTGTAATGTGTCTTCCTCTTTCTCCTTCTCCACTAGGTTTCCTTCCATTACCTAATCTACTTTTGTTATCTCGTCTTCTTCTTCGAGAACTTGGAACCTATTCAGATTAGTTTGTGGTCCTTCTATTTGATGTTGCTTTGGCCCCCTCTTGTCCCATTTTCCTCTCTGTACCACTTTGCGAAAGCCTTCAGTATCTTTCATTTTGTTCACTTTGCTTCTGTTCTCTATTTTACTGAGAGGGCAGTCTCTAAATAGGTACCCATGCTCATGGCATTTCTGACATTTGAAAGGAATGTTTTCATAGTCTACTATTTGCACCCATTCTTCGTCAAAAACTTCCAAGGAGACCTCATCTGGTAGAGCTCCAAAGAGATCCATCTCCACACATATTCTTGTGAAGGAAGTGTATTTTCCCCTTTTGGTGGCCTCAAAAGCTTTGAAAAAACATCCTAATTTGTTTCCTATGGTAGATAACGATTCCGTTTGCCAATAATCAAGACGTAGCGAGTAGAGTCTTACCCAGACTAGGACCGAAGTGAATGTTTCTCTCTCAGGGACAAAATTCATCATCCACAGCCGCATGTAGAGGCCTGTTGCTAAATAGAAGTAGGGCCCTCCTTCAAACACTCTGTCTTTGTCCTCAATATTTGTGAAGAATACAGTAAAGAAACCCTTAGACCCAAGATTTAGGTCAATGCTTCCTTTTGGTTTCTAGTTATATTTAATCCATGTTTGCAAAGCCTTTTTGGTGGGCCATAATCCCATGAATTTTCAAATGATAACATTTGTTCGCATGTGGTCCCTCTGTGCCTCTAGAGCACAATCATTTAAAACTACTTTGGGTGTATCCTCAGCTTTGGGTTTACATGGCCTCTTTTGTGTTTTGCTTTTTGCTCCCTATTCCTTGTCTTCTTCCTCACTTTCTTTGTTTCTATTATTCTCTCTTGACTTGTTTAGTCCTTACTCCTCCTCCGTATTCTTTAACCCTTCTCTTGAAGGTCCTTTGACATTCTCTAATGGTTTCTTACCTCGGCTAGCTACTGCCTACCTGTAGGAGGGAGTGGAGCTCCCTCCTTTGCATCCTTCCATGGATTTTTGCACCCGTGACGCATGAAAACCCTAGCTCTACAACCCTCCCCTATCCCTATCCTAAAGATATCTATCAAAAGTGAGATGGATCCTCTCGGAATACAAATAATATTTCAGATATGCTTAACAAAACAATTCATTATGACTAGCTAAGTGCTTTATAATGAAATTAAAATGTCAAGAAGTTACACATATCATACTATCTGGTTCAAACATATGCAAGGATACTTTTGAATAAAGGAATAAGAAATGAAGTATTTCAAACAATTATTCAAGGTGATGGTTGGGGACTCTTTTTATATTGAAACATGAGTCAAAGACTAAGGAACTTTTGTAAAATAAGTGGGGCTAGTACACTAATGAAATAAAAAATGGTTAATAGTGAACCAAAAATGTTACATCTATCAAATAAAAATGGTTAATGGTAAACCAAAAATACCACCAAGAAAAATGATGAACCATTAAATAACTCAAGTTTCCAAAAGCTCAATTTGAAATTCCTTTCACATACTTTTTCATCTTGGAGCTTACACTAGATATATCAAATATTAATGATGAAATAGAATTGAGAATCCTAAGAAAAAAGCTACTCCCAATCAAATAAAGTATTCATTTAGTTGTTGTTTGAAACCTAATTGTGTCTAAATTCATAGGATTTTAGATATCCTAATTGTTCATAGAGAATTTTGATTCTATTTTTTAAGTTTTTACCATGGGAATGATTAGACATGGTATTTGTTTACCTCTAGAAATTCTAATATCTTTCAAAGGTTCATTTGAAATGGATCATTCAAAATCCATACTTACCCTCTTTTAAGAATATCTCCATTGATGTTAGATTTAGAAGTTTCAAAATTAAGATTACTAATGAAATGATTTTATGCACTCGTTCATGTTTCCTTGATGGTCTAATTATTTAGAATTTCTATTGAGATGTGAATGAGATGGTTAATGTTAGACTATAAGTCCCTATAAAATTACAATGTAGAATAATACTTTCTCATGAGTTGTAATATTATCATTATCTATTGATGAGTTGCCATTCAAGTCTACATTTAGAAGTGGTCAAATACATGTAATATAAATAGGTATTATAAACTATACAATATAACTTCAAATATTTTCCACCAAACTCTTATTTCTAAGGGTTTTGTTTCCTAGAATTATGATTAACTAAATATGAAATAATTTTTCAAAAATCAAATTATAATAAATTGATAAGCTTTATAAAATTAATGATATATATTCATAAATAACCAAAAATCAAGATAAATGAATTATCAACAAAAACTCTAACTCTTTTTTTCATTAGACATTTTCAAATTTTAGAAATAGAGAAACCAAAATTTACAATAAACTTATAATTCAAAGATCAATTATTCATTAATTTAAAAAGCTTTTCAAAACTTTATTAAATATATATTCTTAAAATAATATATATTATATTTTTTATTTTTATTTTTATTTAAGGATGAGAGGGAAGGTCAATTTCCTAAGCAGTAAACATTTGCCTAGGTAGAAGAAAGAAAGTGGATAAAAATCTTAAGTAAAATTTAGAAATATACAAAAGTGTTATATTTTCTATTTGAAGTAGTTAATTATAATTAATTAGATTTTAATTGTAGTTATATAGTTGTCTATACTTTAACTAAAATATGTAAGTAATATGTTTTTTCAATATAACATGTAATATTGGAATCAATTTTTATTTATGATATGTTACTTATCAATGATACACATTTTCAAAAAACAATTATAACTAATAATTGGATCATTCAATTGAATAATCAAACTACAATAAGTGAACTAGGATTACAAACATGTACTAGAATTACAAACAATATATGATGCCATAACCATTCAATATATCATGCCATAACCATTCAGTTAATTTTTGAGGTGAGTAAAACAAATTAATATTTAATGTTATTATTGTTATGTACTGATTAATCAATCACTTTAGCTATTATCCACAATATACCAATGTTAAATGGATGAATTTTGTGTATATCAATGTATTAAAGGAAATAGTTTCTAAGGTAATATGAGTACACATTTTATAGTAAACATTCTATGGTAACATGCTTGCTAACATTTTTTGACATTTTAGTAGGTGAATTCTACAACATTAAAGATTGATTAAGATTTAGGTTTAATGTTATTTTTGTTAGGAACTCCCCAATCAAGTTGTTCTACATACAATAAGGTGGATAGGATGTTATTTCATTGATCATATTAGAGTTCTTATGCTTAGCCATGGCTAAATTATCCATGGTTTAGATGGCTCTATCATACTTTATTTAACATTTGTATTGTTTTATGTGAATTTCCTTAGAAATTTATTCACAACTTACTTATCAAAGCCTCTTATTGTGCTTTCTAATGGTTAGTACTAAGTTTCACTAGTTAGATTTCTTGTATTATAATAAACTTTTTATAATGGAAAATTTGAAAGCCCTCTCGTCCAAAGAGAGATTAAGTAGATAACAGAATACACCTTCGCTTGCTTGCTCACCTAAAGTACTACACATAATCTATCATCAACCAATTGTACATATTTATAAGAAAACAACCATCAAGATAAATGAAACATCAAGGAAAAATCTCCTACTCATTTTCAAAATTTTCTAATAAAAAAACAAATCAACACAATATAATTGTAATAGAAAAATCAATTTATTTATTTTATCTCTTTTTTCTTAATTGAAGGATGAGAAGAAATATTAATCAGCTCTTTTTTCTTAATTGAAGAATGAGAGGAAATATTAATCAGCTTGGTGGTACAGATATAGATAAGTTAAAAATATATGAAGATGTTACATTTCTCATTTAAAATAGTAATAATTAATTATATATAAAATTTGGTCATATAATTGATTATTGAGTTACACAATCTAATAAATCTTTTATATATGATGTAAGATTGGAAACATTATCATGTAGTATTAGAATCATATGATATTGGAATACCTATGATATGTGTTATATGTAGGATTGGAATCATTGTTATATGGTATTACAATACCTATAATATGTTGAAATTGGAATCCTAATGATATGTGTTATATGTAAGATTAGAATTATTATCATATGGTATTGGAATAATACCTATGATATGATATATGTTATATGGGAGCTTTACAAATTTTCAAAACCCAATTGTGATTAATGGAGCGAAAGCCTTATTCAACTGTAAAACTACAATCTTTTGATTAGAATTACACACAGTATATCAATGCCACGGTCATTAAATGGATGATTTTTTTATAATGTTATAACCATGTAGTTTTTAAGGGTTCTGGCTTCCTATGATGATATGCTTATTGATAATCAAAACAACAATATAATACAACATCCATTGAATGGGTTTAGGCCATTATGGTAAGACGTGTGGTTCAAGCCAGTTAGGTAACATGTTTAATGATACATTTCCGAGGCTACTGACAAAATTTAAGATTATTTTTTTTTATCTGCAAGTCGGTCAATCTAGCTGTAATACACAATGGATGCCAAGTGGATGAAGTTTGTGTATATCAATGCCTGAACCTACACCGGATGAACTTTGTGTATTTCAATGGTAACATGCGCGCTGATACTTTTCGTGGCCACTACACAACACAACATTTAAGACATTTCTGGTCGGCACCAGTGAATGGCCAGTTCTGCGGCCAAGGTAGACCAAATATTGTTTCTTTGCTCGTCTTAGAGTTCCAACTCTTAACCATGGCTAAACTCCAGAGGATTTGCATCCTTTTTAGAAGTTTCCTGGGACCTTATTTACGAAAGCCTGATCTTGTGCACTCTGATCACCAATACTGCATTGCATTGGGAGTGCTAGGTTTCTTCTGTTCCAAGGTTTCTTCTGTTGCAGGTAATAAACCTTTTACAATGGAAAATTTGAAAATGCAGTATTCTGCCACGGTAAAGAGAGATTCAGAAACCTCGCCTTCTTCGGCACCTTTGGTAGCTGCAGAAGGTGCGTTGAAGTCGAATTCAGAAAAATGGGTAGACAATGCTGAAGAACAAGAGTGCAAAACTCCCAAGTCCGAAGAGAACAAAATACCTCCGGTGCTCACTTATCCAGGGGCACCACGTAAACCCAAATCGCTGCCATCTGCGGGAACGTCATCTGCAGGTTCTCTCGAAGCAGTTTACATCCCGTCTAATGATTCTGATCTGCAGTCGCTGTTCGGTTCTCCCAAAATATCTGAAATCGACGGTGAGGGTAGGTCATAGGAAGAATAAGAACTTCGGACAATAACACTAGTATTAGTCGTTCAATGGCTGCTGCAACTTGCTAGTATAGCATTTGAGTGCTTGTGTTAGTATAGCATTTGAGTGTTTGTCAGTATAGATTGGCCTTCTGGGAACAATATATGTTTTTATTGTTCTTTAATGTCAGGAATGTTCTTTCATAACAATATATGTTTTTATTGTTTCTGAATGTCAGGAATGTTCTTTCGTAACAATATATGTTTTTATTGTTCTTTAATGTCAGGAATGTTCTTTAATAACGGCCTTTACTATGTCTATTGACAATCACATGAGGCATTGCAATCTTATGTTACCATAACATATATTTTCAGCCTATAAATTATTTCAAGGGAGCAGCATTGACGTATAGGAAAATCGATATCAGAAGCACAGAGTCTAAATGGAGTAATTGTGAATTGTAGTTTTTAAACTATTAAACAGAGCGGAGTGATAGCTGAAACGTTAAATGTGAATTTAAAGAATATCAAAATATTTTTAAAAATATATTTTCAGAATTTGGTAGGGGTAAATCCATATTACAAGCACTAGTCTTAATCGAGTAATTATGAATTGCAATTTTTAAATTATTAAATAAAAAAGAGTGATAGCAGAAACATTAAATGTGAATTTGAAGAATATCAAAGTATTTTTAAAAATATATTTTCAGAATTTGAGAATGATTGAATTTGAGAATGATTGCTATGGAACAAAAAGTGACATGACTTAGGGTATGAAAAAACTCAATTTATTTTGTATTCCAAATAGGGATATAAAATTTGAGTACTTTAAAAGTGTGTGAATAAATAACTTGAGAAAGTGACTATTTTAGCTAAATGTTAAAGTTGATTCCATGGAGAATTAGTATTATTTTAAATTTTGTTTTTGTTGGGAAAATAGATAATTTTTTAGATATGGTTAACAAAATAATTCATTATGATTAGTTAAGTGTTTTGTAATGGAATTAACCATTCAAGAAGTTGTGTCTATTTTACTATCTAGTTCAAACATATGCAAAGATATTTTTGAATAAAAAATGACAAAAGAAAAGTATTTCAAACAATTATTCTACTTGATGGTTGGGGACTAATTCATACATTGAAACATGAGTCAAAGACTAAGGTATACTTGTGAAACCAATGGGGCTAGTAAAGTGATTAAAAAATGGCTCATGGTGAACCATAAGATTTGCATTCTTCAAATCAAAATGGTTAACAGTCAATCAACAAAACCCCCACATACAATGATGAACAATTGAATAACTTAAGAGTCCATAAACTGATTTGAGATTCCCTCCACATACTTTTCACTCCCACCTTACAGTATACATATCAAGTAAATAATGAAATAGAAATTGAGAATTCTTGGATATAAACTAGTCTCCTTAATAAACCATCCACAATCAAATCAATTATTCATTGGGTTGTTTAAAACCTAATTGTGTCTAAATTCATAAGATTTTGGATATCCTATTTGCTCATGAAGAATTGTGATTCTATTTGTTGATCTTTTACCATGGGAATGATTAGACATAGTATTTGTTTACCTCTAGAAATTCTAATATCTTTCAAGGTTCATTTCAAATGAATCATTCAACATCCATATTCATCCCTTTTTAAGAATAAATTCATTGACTCTCAATTTAGAAGTATCAAAATAAAAATTATAAATCATATGAATTTATGAGCTATTCCATGTTTAGTTATTGGTATAATTATTTGGACATGTCATTGAGATGTGATTAAGGTAGTTAAAGTGAGACTATAAGTCTTTATACAATTACACTATACAATAAAACTCTTTTATAAGTTGTAACTTTATCATAATTTATTTATAAGATGCCATTGAAATTTTGATAAAGAAATGATAAAATAAATATAATAAAAATTGATATCATGTATTATACAAAATGACTTAAAAGAAATTCCAGCCTACTCTTATTTATATTATTTTATTTCTTAAAATTATAATTACTTAAAAAATATGTATTTTATTTCTATTTCTATATATATATATATAAAACCAATTTAATGTTTTATCAAATTAATCATACATAACCATAAAATAATGGTTTCTGTGTGAATTGTTATGGAAGGTTTGTTAGACCTTACTTACCAAAGCCTGTTACTTTGCTCTCTGATCATCATTACTGGATTGCACAGAGAGTGCTCAATTTCGTTTACTACACAGAGTTTGCTAGATTCCTTTTACTGTAATAAACCTTCTGCAAAGGAATACTTGAAAACTCAGGATTCAGTCAATATAACAAATAACACCCCCACTTCTGCACCTCATGCAGCTATTGAGGTGGACAACAAACATTGGTGATTCATGCAGAAAGGGGAGAACGCAGACTCCCAAGTTCGGTGCTCTGATTTTGATCTGCAGTAGTTGTTTGACTTCTATGCCATTAGTTGTTTGACTTCTATGCCATTAACCAGTACCCATCATATGAATAAAAAACACCTATCGGTTCCCTAGAAAATATCTGAAATAGGTCAGGGATCTGTAAGATGATTCTGATCTGCAGTTGTTGTTTGACTTCGATGTGATTAGCGAGTAGCCATCACATCCCATCACATCGAGTGGCTATCATATGAATAAATTTTCTGAATAGCGTCCAAAGTTAGTTAAACATTAGAGTTCCCGCTGACCATTATAAACGGTACGACCAAATCGATATTAATTATTGGAATCATATGGTATTGCAATACCATATGATACGTGTTATATCTGAGCTTTACAAATTTTCAAAATCAATTGTGATTAATGGAACGAAAGCCTTATTCAACCATTTAATTAGACGATAAAACTACAATCTTTTGATTAGAATTACACACAGTATATCAATTTCATACTCATTAAATGGATAAATTTGCTATAATTTTATTACCATGTAATTTTTTTTCAGGTTTCAGGCCTTTTATGGTAATCTGCTATTCATAATCAAAACAACAATCTTTTGAATGGATTCAGATCGGTAAGATGTGTGGTTCAAGCCATTTACTTAACATGTTACTGACAAAATTTAAGATTTCTATTTTTAATGTGCAAGTGAGTCAATCTAACTGTAATACACAATATATGGAGACAAAGTAGATGAACTTTGTGCATCTCAATGCCTGAACCTACACCATTGCAATGGTAACATGCGCACTGATACTTGCCGTACGCCACTGCCGCAATGTTTAAGATTTATATTTATTGTTATTTCTGGTCGGCACCTGTGAATGGCGTTGTTCTGCCGCCAAAGTACACGAAATGTTGTTTCCTTGCTAATGTTGTTTCCTTGCTTGTCTTAGAGTTCCAACGGTTAACCATGACTAAACTCCAGAGGATTTTATCATTAGAAGGTTCAAGCGACCTTATTTACCAAAGCCTGACTTGTGCACCCTGATCACCAATACTGCATTGCAGTGGGAGCGTTAGGTTTCTTCTGTTGCCGCTAATAAACATTTTACAATGGAAAATTTGAAAACGCAGTATTCTATCACTCTAAAGAGAGATTCAGAAAGCTCGTCTTCGGCACCTTTGTTAGCTGCCAAAGGTGCGTTGAAGTCGACAACCAACATTGGCCATTCAGAAAAATGGGTAGAGAATGCTGAAGAACATGAATATGAAACGCCCAAGTCGGAGGAGAACAAAATACCTTCGGTGCTGAATTGTCCTGGCGCACCACGCAAACCCAAACTGCTGCCATCTGCGAGAATGTCATCTGCAGGTTCTATCGAAGCATTTTACATCCCGTTTAATGATTCTGATCTGCAGTGGCTGTTCAACTCAAATCTGATTAGTCGGTTACCAGCATTTGAAGAAAAAACGCCGGATGGGTTCTCACGAAATATCTGAAATCGACGGTCAGGATAGGTCTGAGGAAGAATAAAATCTTCGGACAAAATCTTTGCAGGATTAACTACATAACACAAGTATTTGTCGTTGAATGGCTGCTGCAACTTGCTAGTATAGCATTTGATTGACTAGCATTTGATTGTTTGTGCTAGTATAGCATTTGACTGTTTGCCATAATAGATTGGCTTTCTGGGAACAATATATGTTTTTATTGTTCTTTGATGTCAGGAATTCTTTGATAACAATATGTGTTTTTATTGCTCTTTAATGTCAAGAATGTTCATTGAAAACAGTATATGTTTTTATTGTTCTTTAATGTCAGGAATGTTCTTTAATAACAGCCTTTACTATGTCTATTGACAATTACATGAGGCATGGCAATGTTATGTTGCCATAATATATATTTTCAGCCTATAAATTATTTCAACTGAGCAGCATTGACGTATGGGTAAATCGATATTAGAAGCAGAGAGTCTTAATGGAGTAATTATGGATTCTAGTTTTTAAATTATTAAATAAAGTAGACTGATAACAGGAACATCAAATGTGAATTTAAAGAATATCAAAATATTTTTAAAAATACATTTTCAGAGATATTAGAAGCACTGAGTCTTAATAGAGTAATTATGAATTGCAGTTTTTAAATTATTAAATAAAGGAGAGTGATATCAGAAACATTAAATGTGAATTTAAAGAATATCAAAATATTTAAAAAATATATTTTCAGAATTTGGAAATGATTGCTATCGAACAACACCCGTCAAAATATATAAAAAATATATTTTCAGAATTTCCAAATGATTGCTATCCAACAACAAGCTATATGATTTAGGCTATGAAAACTTTAATTTAGTATTCCAAATAAGTTTAGTTTTTTGAAGACTTCAATGTGAATGAATAACTTGAGAAAGTGACTATTTTAAATAAATGTTAGAGTTGATTAAATGTAGAATTAGTATTATTTTAAATTTTGTTTTTAAGAAACTAAATAATTTTTGAGATATGGTTAACAATATAATTTATTATAATTAATTAAGTGTTTAGTAATGGAATTAACCATTTAAAAAGCTGTGTCTATCTTATTATCTAGTTTAAACATATGTAAAGATACTTTTGAATAAAAAATGACAAAAGAAAAGTATTTCAAACAATTATTTTAGGTGATGGTTAAGGACTAATTCATATATTAAAACATGAGTCAAAGACTAAGGTACTCTTAAACCAATGGGGTTAGAATTAATGCTTAATTAGTTATGTAAAATGTAGCGAGCAGATTTTGTGTTCACTGCAAAATTGTTAGGGTGGTGAGTGGTGAGTGCAGCAGATTGTTAGGGTGGTGAGTGCTGCTGGAAAGTGCTAGAAATTAGTTGTAATTGCAGTAGAATTATTCCAGAGTTTATTTTAGTAATAGTTTTACTATTTAATAATATAGTTAACAGTTGAATCAATATATGAGATTTGCAGCAGTTTATAGCTCACACACTCACTGTGTTTTTTAATTGTTTTATCTATCTTTTTTTTATATGTATTGTTATTGTTTTATCTATTTTTTTTTATATGTATTGTTCTTCATGGTAGTGTTGGCTTCTTAATTTGCTTGAAATAATTCATTTCATATTCAACAAGTGGTATCATAGCAGTTAAAATTATTTTGGGTTAAAGTTGTATTGTTGGAATTTCGCCAAAGTTAATCATCTCGAATTCTAATGAGATGCTAGTTCCAGAATTTGATGGGAATGATTATGATTATTTGTGCATTAAGATGGTAACATTTTTTATTGGAAAAGATTTGTGGGAGACTGTTGAATCATGATATGAGGAGCCACATGATTGGAATGCTCTTACACCCAATGAAAGAACAACAAGAAAGGAAGCAAGGAAGAAGAATGCTCAAGCTTTGTTTCACATTTAGATAGCTCTTGATAAGAGCTTATTTCCAAGAATATCACGAGCAAAAACTGCCAAAGCTACCTCGGAGACTCTACAAGGAGCTTACCAAGGTAGTGATCAAGTTAAGGTGGTCAACCTTTAGACATTGAAGCGAGATTTCGAGAATTTGATGCAAGAAGCTGAAAGTATCAGTGACTATTGTGTGAGAGTCAAAGATGTGGTCAATAAAATGGCTACACTTGGAGAAGCTGTAAGTAATGAAGTTTTAATTAAAAAATTATTGAGATCTTTAACACATAGATGGAATCATGTTGCAATAATCATGGAAGAAAGTAAGGATTTAACAAAACTACAGTTTGATGAATTGGTTGGATCTTTGATGTCTCATGAAGAAAGATTGAAGGAAACTTTTGAAGCTGTAGAGAAAGCTTTTTCCTCTAAATTACAAATTACAAAGAATGAAGATGCAAGTAGGAGCAGCACCAAAAGCCATCAAGGTCAAGGTAAATGGAAAAACCAAATTATTCAAGAGGTAGAGGAAGAGATGGCTCAAGTGGAAGAGGTAGTTTCAGAGGAGGTAGATTTGATAAGAGAAATGTTCAATGCTACCATTGTAACCGGTATGGTCACTTTGAAAGAGAATGCAGATTGAAAGAAGGTAAAAATGCTAATTATGCTCAAGAAAGTAGTGAGTATCCTCGAGATCAATTATTTTTATCTTATGCCAAAGGTGAAAATACTAGTAAAGATGTTTGATACCTCGATTCTGGATGCTCTAACCATATGACACGGAATGAGAAGTTGTTTTCAGCAAAGGATGGAAGTTTCAAATCCAAGATCCAGCTTGGTGATGATAAATCATTGGAGGTTGCTGTCAAGGGAGCTATGGAGGTCCAAACAAAAGAAGGTATAAAGAGTATTCATGACATTTATTATACTCCACAATTGAAGCATAATTTGTTGAGTGTTGGGCAACTCTGTGAGAAAAATTATAAAGTAGTCTTTAAAAATAAGACATGTACTATCTATGATAAGAATAAGAGAAATAGGGTGATCACTATTGTGCCTATGACAAGAAATAGGATGTTTCCCTTGAGGTTTGATGAACATAACAACAATCTTGCTAATATGGCTTATGAGGATTCAAGTTGGTTATGGCATCTCAGGTATGGGCATTTAAATTTTCAGAGTTTGAAGTTTCTAACCTCACATGCATTAGTTTCTAGTTTGCCCAAGGTAGAAGAGCATAAGGAGGTTTGTGAAGGATTTTCTAAAGGAAAGCATGCAAGGGAAAGGTTTCCAAAGGGTAGTGCATGGAGAGCTCATCACCCACTTCAGCTTGTTCATTCAGAGATATGTGGTCCTATGCAGACTAAGAGTTTGGGTAAGTCATCATATTTCATCATTTTTATTGATGATTACTCACGGAATTGTTGGGTATATTTTTTGAAGGCCAAAAGTGAAGCCCTAGATACATTCAAGAAGTTCAAAGCCCTTGTAGAAA
>APFE030567932.1:66526-82049 GCA_000404065.3 Pinus taeda
ATCTTGAACATAGCCCAAGAAGATCACCTGAAGTTCACCCTGACCAGCAGGAGGTATATGATTATTTGGAGGCCTTGGAGCAATTAGTTTTAGCTCCAAGCACTGTATTGCCTCTTGATGAACAGGTCAATTCTTTAAAACAGGAGGTGTTTGAACTAGAAGTCCTGAACCGGCATATTAAACAAGAAAACGAAGCATTGAAAGAACAAAGCAAGGTGGACAAAATGGTCCATGACAATACCATGGTTCACTTAGGACTCTGGCAGAAGAAGAACATAAATTTTAAAGGGAAATGTAAGAAACTCAGCAGGGCATTGATCAATTTGAGGTTCAGGTGTTTAGTCAAGAAAGCAAGGACAATATTGGCAACAAGGAGAAAGAGAAGAAGGTTAGATGTTTTGGCAGAAGCATCTGAGCACATGGATTAAAAACAATGACAAAGTTTTGGTTGCATGAGGACATGCAACACATTCACAGTGGGGGTATGTTGAGCCTCAAACCTACACTTCTTTACACATCCTCCCAACCTCTTTTTCCTATTCATTTCCTTATTTTGCCACTCATTCCCTCCATCAAAGTGCTCAAATCATTGTATTTTAGGACTTTTTACATGGTTTTCTAATTATGCTAATGACTGTGTTTGGTTTAGAATTTTGGTTCAAGGTGCTGCTTTCCGTAACTCATACAGGGTTTTTCGCAGCTGATCTCGGTTTCCGCAGCCAACCCCGGATTCCGTAGTTGTTTTATTAAATGCTATGTTCCAGGTGTTCTCCGAGAAGAAGAGCCACATGGGCAAGGTCGTGTAACCAAGGACATGGTGTGTGTCCCTACAGATCATCCAAACTAGTCATCCAAGCCCGTAGTCAATGAGGAGGTAACTTCGATCAACGGAGGTCATTGGCGGTGGCACGGATCTGCGTGTTTTGTTTTAGAGCACATGAAGAACAGGTGGCATCGTCCTCAGTTATGAAGGTAGTGGGAAACATAATCCAACAACGGATTGAATGCCCATAATGACCGTTGCCTAAATCCAAGGACGTAGCAAGACTACATGTTTTTATTCAGTTGTTCGAATTACTTAGATTTCGTTAAGTTAGTTCGCCTTATTTAGTTATAAATAAAGCATCTTTGAACACTGAACAAGTTAGTTGTTAGCTGCTGTTGTATACTTTTGAACTCCCACTGTATTTTCCTATTTCATGCATAATATATGAGAAGACTATTATCCCATTTACGCGTGTGATTGATCTTTGAAACGGCTGGAGTAGGCAGAGGGCCCCTGTTTACTAAATGCCTGTACAATACTTTTAATTTCCTGCATTTCGTTTTCTTATTTCATGTATATACTACCTTTGATTGTTGAGTTTTGATAGCTGTACATACATTTCAAATTCTGCTTGTTTACATTTCTGTACTTTTTCATGACTGATCAGTGCGTTATGCAATTTTCTTAGGCGTGCCCGGGACAGTTTCTTTCTTTTCTTTTTTCATAACTAGTGACACTTGTGATCATCTTGTCTATATTGCTGACCTTCTTTGTTTTGCAGCCTTTATTTCCTCATTATCACTTAGTCAATTTGCATATTTGCTTTCTGTTTTTAGATATCAAGTTGTTTATCGATTGATGGTTCCTTCTTCATAATTTAATATCTTTATTGAGGGCCAAAATATCACTTAACACAGCTTGGTTTAGTTATTCAAGAACTCACAATTGCTTGACTTGTTTTTAATTGTTTATCACATGATATATTCAGTTAAAAGGCAAGAGGTTAAGAAGAAGTTAAAGTATTTGTGACTAGTCTTTCTTTTAGATAGATTTACTTTAGTTTCACATTGCTTAGTTGTTATTTGACATAGATTTCATTTTCATTTCCTTGCAGCAGCAGAGGCACTGGGCCAATGTCATTAGTCTTTTATTTAATGTCTTTATTTTCCTTTAAGAGTTGACTTCATTTCAAGCTTTCTTGTAGAATACTTTTAAATTGTAAAAAGCACATCACAATCTCACACACTTCACCCACTTTATTTCATTTCCATTACATCACATTAGGAGAGATATACTTGAAAACAAACCTAAAATGTTAAAAATGACAAAATATTAAGAAATAGTTGCCTAAGTACATACAGTACACCTCACTTCATCAGCTTACCAGCCCCGGGTTGAAATTTAAAAGTTGCAATTTAAACATCACTAAACTGACCAAACAGGCACCAATTTGGATCAGATTGTACTCGCTTCCAGATGAGTACTGGGACGAAGATATTCTCAAAGATATAGGAAATGGCATAGGGGAATACATCAGGGCTTGAGAAGAAACAAAAAAGTGCATACACATTTCCTATGCACGAATATGCGTCTTCATACGACTGAATGAAGCTTTTCCAGAATCGGTAAGTCTCTTTCACAGGGATGAAGAATGGATTCAACCTCTGGACTATGAGCACGTCCCCTTTCGATGCAAAAAATGCCATGCTCTAGGGCATCTTTTCCGAGACTGTCCGCTTAATGTCAAAATAGCCACCCCTGAACCCCCAGAAGCCCCAACCCAGGATGGCTTCACAAAAGCCCCTAGCCGAAGGCGTGCGCACAAGAAGCCCATCAATGGTACCAAGTCCCAACAAAATACTAACCAAGGTGCAGCCACTAAGAACAGTTTTGAAATCCTATCGCGCACCTCAGAGGACGAACCCTCGCTCTCTAGAGCTGCCTCTGCTCCACCTTCCTCATCCTCCCACCTTCCTCCCTCTGCCTCCTCATCCAAACCTCCCCCCCCACCCACCCCCCTTAAGCCACCCGGCTCTCCATTCGGAAGGACTTACAGAGATGGAAGGGAAAGGCAAGAATATGGAAATCGATGGAAAGCAAGACCCCCCTCATATCACAGAGACCAATATGGATGGAAGAAATCAAGTGCAACCAATGGAAGAAGAACCAGAAAGCATAGATCTGAATGGATTAGACATCATAGAGCTAGAACTGGCATGCAATAAGAAGGCATATGACAGCATACCAGAGGCTCAACTCAACAAGTTGGAAGTGGTTATCTCCAGGGTCTTCCACCAACATCAACTAGGAATACAGCCTGGTAGCCATTGGGATGGCAGTTCACTCCCAAACGACTCCAAGAAAAGAGGAAGAAAAACGGATCTCCAGCAAACGATCGCGATCGGGAAAATCTTGGTCGACTCAGGTAGGTATGCTAAATTGACAAAGTACTATAAACCCTCCATCAATAGTTAAACTATGAAGCTGGTATCATGGAATGTTAGGGGGCTCAATAGCCCCGGCAAACTTCGAATGTTAAAAAACATGATTAAAATGGAAAAACCTCATATGTGCTTTCTCCAAGAAACCAAATGCAACAACTCAACATTAGACAACATTCTCTTCAACGCGTGGCTAAGATGTCGATCAGTAGCGATGGATGCCTCTGGAGCCTCAGGAGGACTGGCTATAGCTTGGAATACATAGGCGATAGCTCTCTCAGATTTGCATGCCTCCCATCATCTCATCCAGGTTTCTTTTCACATTCTAGGTACGAACATCCATGGAAATCTCTCAAATATTTACTTCCCGCAGGAAACAGGAAGTAAAATAGCTCTTCTTGATACAATAGAGGCCTTGAACAATGACAGAAGGCACCCGCTCTGGATAATAGGCGGGGATTTTAATCTGATCACCAAGCTAGAGGAGAAGATTGGAGGAAGAAACAGAATGGATAATAAAAACACCCACTTCAAGGACTTCATTCAAAACACCTCACTCATAGACTTGACTTTTGGCAATGGAACCTTCACTTGGAGCAATCGCAGAGTAGGCAAGTATCAAATTGCCTCCAAATTGGATCGCTTCCTCATATCAGACAACGCAGTTCACCTTGGAGGAGACTTTTCAGTAGCAATTCTTCCTCACACAGGATCAAATCACTGGCCGATTGCCCTCCAATGGCAAAGACCAGACAATCCCACCAGACATCCTTTCCACTTCGAAGAGTTCTGGCTCACGCATCCCTCGTTCAAAGACCTGGTCAAAACTATTTGAACATCCTTCACCTCGCCTGAAGGATCTAAGATGTTTCAGTTCCAACAAAAGCTCAGGTTTCTAAAAGGTCATCTAAAACGGTGGAACAGGGAGACCTTTGGTAACATATATATAGTGCAGCAAGAACTAAACAAGGAACTGTCGGAACTCCAACAAAAGATAATAACAGAGGGGCACACTGAAGAAACTTTGGAACAAGAACGAAGCATCCACAGCAAACTGGAGGAAAGGCAGAAACAGGAGGAAATATATTGGAAGCAAAAGTCCAGAATCAGATGGCTGAGGGAAGGTGAGCGAAACACCAAATTCTTCCACAGGACCACTGTTCAACGAAGAATGCACAACAGCATCCCTTTCATTCAACAACAGGGAGGAGCCAAAATAGAGAAACACGAGGAAATTGAGGAGGAATTCCTCAATCACTTTGCACAAGTCCATCGAGAGCCTGAAGGAGATAAGCGCCCGGCTATAGAAAGAATTACCAACAATGTGCCAAAGATTATCACGGAGGAGCATAACGAACTTCTTCTCCACCCCATCTTGACATAGGAGGTGGACGATGCAATGTCCCAACTTAAGGAAGGTAAGGCCCCTGGCCCAGATGGTTTCACCACAACTTTCTTTCACACTTTCTAGGAATTGATAAGGCACGAGGTATGGCAAATTGTAGAAGAATCAAGAGCCCTTCATTGACTACTCCCCTCTCTAAACACCACTTTCATCGCTCTTATCCCTAAAGAGGAAGATTCTATCACCCCAAATAAGTACAGGCTGATTGCCCTTTGTAATGTCATTTACAAAGTTATATCTAAAGTGATTGCGAATCGGCTAAAGCCCCTCTTGCCCTTGCTTATCTCTACGGAACAGTCAGGCTATGTGGAAGGGTGTCAGATCATGGATGGAATTCTTCTCACGCACGAGATAATACACTCCCTCAAGACCACCAAGCAGGCAGGTATGCTTCTCAAACTGTACCTCTCTAAGGCTTTTGATAAACTCAGCTGGACTTACATTCAGCACATGCTCACCACCTTTGGTTTCTGCTCTATGTGGGTGCGCTGGATCATGAGTCTAATCACCTCAACTCAATTCTCGATCCTTGTCAATGGCATCCCCTCCCGGCCCTTCAAACCTTCCAGAGGGATCCGGAAAGGTGACCCCCTGTCCCCCTTCCTCTTTGTCCTAATGGATGAAGGGCTCGGAAGTCATATCAAAAATGCCCTCCTCTCTCATCAGCTCAAAGGCATATCTGTTCATAATACCCTTGCTAACTGCCACCAACAGTTTGTCAACGACACCATGCTTTTTGGCTACCCTTCGGTCTAGGAAGCCTCCTGCTTCAAAGCCCTGCTTAATGATTTTTCAGAAGCCTCTGGCACTAATGTCAACTGCTCCAAGTCACAAATTTTTTTCTTTCATACTCCTCCCTCAGTCAAGACCGCGGTTTCCCGCATCTTAGGTTTCCCATCCGCTTCCCTCCCCTCCAAATATTTGGGAGCTCCGCTCACGACCTTAGCCATAAAGCACTCCTCTTGGCGATCCCTCCTTGAAAAGCTCGAGTCTCGCCTTAACCTCTGGACTCATAGAACTCTAAATCTTGTCATTCGTGTAGTGCTCATCAAATCGGTCCTCCAGGCTATGCCTCTCTACTTTTTCTCCATCGTAGTGGTGCTGAAGTGGGTACTTCAAAAAATAAGGAACCTTCAGCGCAGCTTCCTGTGGGGCAGTTCGGTAACCAACTGTAAATGGGCTCTAGTAAAATGGGCCACTGTTTGCACACCCAAAGATAAAGGGGGGATCGGATTGAGGGACCCTGAGCATAGCAACTCCATCATGAGTGCAAAATTTTGGTGGCAATGGGTTACTAATCCAAATAAGCCATGGGTCAAACTATGGACAGCCAAATATGCCAACAAAAGACCTCACAAGGAACTTATCCGATTCACTCCCAACATCAAGGGATCGCTAATATGGAACGCCGCCAAACAACACTACTAATTAATTCAAAAGCACAGTTTCTGGGAAGTAAGGAATGGAAGTACAGCTAGATTTTGGACAGATGCGTGGAACCAGATGCCAAAGCTCAACAGTATTCTGTGCCCAGCTCCGGTACTCAACAGGCAGGAGCAGCAGCAGGAAAAGATCCAACAGTACTGGGTGCAGGAGGTGGAGCACGGCCTCAGGCAATGGAAACAGGGTAATCAGTTAACCCACAACACTGACCTTCAAGATGCTGAGCAGCTGGAGATGGAGCTTCAGAAAAGAAGCATCAGATATGATGAAGGGAATGACATCCTTCGATGGGGATACCAACCAAAAGGCACCTTCACTCTCTCAGAGCCATACAAAATAATAAGAAACAGCACCACCCCTTATGATACTATCTAGCGCAAAATATGGGAGCTCAATTCTTGGCCCAAAGTATCTCACTTCTTATGGTTGGTTGGTCATAAGAGGATTCTCACATGGGATAAATTAAGAAGAAGAAACTTTCAGGGTCCATCCATCTGCCACAATTGCAATCACAATGAGGAAACTCTCCAACACCTCTTGGACGCTTGTCCCTTAGCCAATCAGCTATGGGAAAAAGCGAGCTTCAGATGCCAAAGAAGATGCAGACTGGAGAACGACATAACCAACTCTTTAAGACAATGGCCCTAGAAACCTTACAAAAGCGAGCTCCTTAATCGTTTATGGAACATAATCCCAGATCTAATCCTTTGGAGCATCTGAAAGGAAAGAAACAAACGAATATTCAAAAACCAATGCTCAACGATCGAAGACATCTCGAAGAGGTTTTGTGGGAATCTCAAAGAAACACTCATGCTTCATCCATGGACGCAGGAGGATCTGCCATCTCTTCCCAATGAGAAAAGTATTCTTGACAATTGGCAATTGCATATTCCCCCGGAACTTCAGAGGAACGGCCAGGCAAAAAGCAGTAACATCAACAAAGGCAAATGGAAGGCTCTGCCAAAGCACTCCTATAAACTCAACTTCGATGGTGCCTCTAAGGGAAATCCTAGTGCAACTGGTTTTGGAGGAATCATAAGAAATCATGAAGGTAATCCCATGCAGATTTACTTTGGAAACATGGGCTGGGACACCAACAACTCAGTTGAGCTGGAAGGTCTCTGGCAAGGTCTCATTCTTGCTTGGAATCTCAACCTTCAGCCCCTAGTTGTGGAAGGAGACTCCCAGATCCTCATTAACATGGAAAAGCGCCTCCAAAATGGATCTCAAGCAAGGAAAATTGCCACTAATTGGAGGCTCGAAGCCAGGCTTAAGGATATTGAACAATTTCTTCGCAGTAACAGATTCATCTCTTTCATGCACACTAAACGGGAAGGCAATAAGGTTGCTGACCTTCTGGCCAATATAGGAGTATAAAATTCCAGTACCCTTATCACTGGCAACACGAGCATAATTACTAATTATGATGAGGCTCAAGAGTGTGCCAGCCTGATCCAGAATGATGCAGCAGCCCCGGATGCGGGTGATGGGACAAATGTCAACGAGGAGCCACATGTTCGCCACGTGCTACCTCATGTCTAGGCAACGCATTCATTATATCCTTTGCCGCCATGGAATGTCATTACAAGGAAAGAGGCAGGCATTCAATGCGCGTTATGTTAATATGGCGCGACTACAACTTGCAGCTGGGGCGTACAGGTACCGAGGGAATAACTGTGTTGTTAATAAGGGAGAAAGACCAAGACATGGAGAACAATCTTCTGTTTGCAGCTTCACCCTCCAGGTTACTAATCCTGTTGGTAACGCCTGCGTGTTTATCTCTGGTTGTTGTTTGGGCTCAATTGGGTGGTGTCTCTGGACAGTGGGGCGCCGCATCAATTTTGCACCTGTATCTATATCTGCCCCTGCAGCCCCTGCAAAAATGTTTAGACGAAGAGGTCCTACTTGAGTAAGGCCATCTCACCCTCCAGCCTCAAGACCCCGCGTTCATTGCTGCCGTTGTCATTGCCATAGAGGAGATTAAGCCACCCCCATCCAGGCCAGCCAGTTCATGGAATCGAGCGGTCCTAATGCTGAACGAGCCCCTGCACCTGCATTCGGGTCTACCATTTTCACCTTTGGCAGCTCGAAGGACAGACCCCGCATCAATTCTCATGTATCGGTCTTATTTCTCGAGGAATCTCAGGACGAAGATGGAGGCGCGAGTAGTATGGAGAGGATCCCCGATGGAAGCTTGGGCATGGAAGAAAAGATACCTGTGGAGGCACCTGGGCAAGCCCCTAAAACCCCTCAGGCTCAGGAAGCATCGACGTCCAAGGAGGAAGCTGAGGAGGATTGGGACTCTCTGCGGAAGAAATATGGCTGGTGTAGAGTGGTTGAGGAAAAGCCTCCCAAATAGCCCTCAGCTGGCCCACATTCTCCTCACCTAGCTTTGTTCAGGTTCTGTTTTGGTCCTCTCTGGTTTTGGTTCTTTCCATGGCTATGCTTTTTGTTATCTCTCGCTCAGGTCTAATTCAATGTTTGCTACTGCTAATTTTGTTAGGCCTGATAGGGAAGTCTTTGAATATCATTTGAGGCCCCTGTGTGAGATGTATATGCTCTACTCCTATGCCCCTGCATGGGAGGTTTTGGTCTGCTATCATGCCCCTGTGTGGGACTACTCTGTTTGGTCGAGGTCCTTGTTCGTGTTTTAATGGCTCATTATGGGTTGTTCCAGTATCGTAGTGATGCCCCTGCGTGGGCAGGTTCTGTTATGTGATAGCCATGTCCACAGTGCCACTGTTGGCCTTGGGCACATTGTCATCTCGACTGTAACATTTTCACTGTACATAATATAATAGCTAGATTTACTGAGAAAAAGAAAACTACTATATGTTTAATAAAATTACATAAAGTATATATCCATGCCATAACCATTAACCAATCATATAATAAAATTAGAGACAATATATATCCATGCCATCACCATTAACCAATTGCGATTGATTAATAAAACTAAGCCTTTATTCAATCATTTGATTGAATAATATAACTACTATATGTGTACTAGGATTACACAGTATATATAAATGCCACTAACATTAAATAATGAATTTCTTATAATCTAATTTTTAAGGTTCAGGCTTTCAGGATTACACACCGTATATATCCATGCCATTACCATTAACCAACTGTGATCGATTAATAGAACGAAAGCCTTTATTCAAAACTACTATATCTCGAGTATGATTACACTGTATATATCCATGCCATGAACATTAAATAATGAATTTCTTGTTATCCTGCTATAATGTAATTTTTAAGGTTCAGGCTTTCTATGGTAACACCCTTAATGACACCATGATTACAGATACTAAAAATAACATCCCTGCATAGTGATATATTTCCCAGGTGATTCACAAAAGTTAAGATTATGCATAAGTGGGTCAATCAATTTAGCTGTTCTACACAATTTATCAATGCCAATGGATGAATTTTGTGGGTATCAACGCCTGAACGGACATCATGTCTAGGGTAACATGGGTACAACTACTTTTGAAACTTTTTTGTAGTTGACTCCCAAAACATTTCAGATTTAATGCACATGCGCCAGTGAATTTGGTTACTCCATAGCCAAAGTGGATAGGATGTAGTTTCTTCATTGTCTTAGAGTTCTGTTGCTTAACCATGGCTAAACACTTGAGGGTTTAGATGGTTGTATCATATTTCACTTAACATTGGGACTGTTCTATGTGAAATTTCTTAGAAGGTTGTCATACCTTACTTACCAAAGCTTGCTTTTGTGCTCTCTACATGTGCATACCTTATCTTTGTATATGGTGACAGCTTCACACAATCACCATCACACAATCACACAATCACCATGCTTCCGTCAGCTAATTTAGCCATAACCTTTCAAAGCAGTGCTCACAACAATTTCATAAATGTTATTATGTCAAAATCTTCAATGCGCTCCAGACATAACCGATCTTTAACTTCTATTTTTTCACCTTCAATGATGCTCCATGCCACTATGATAGAATGTAGTCGATGGCGGTGTGATTTTAAAAGCCTCGTATCTTTGTGGGGAAAGGAATTCGCCTCACGTCAATCGCTCTTCCTTTGAGAAAATCACAATCACTCTGCAATTCAGAGTGGTACTCTGGTTGGTATGATCAGCTTCTGTTTCTAAATTATATATATAATATATTATATATATATATATATATATATAGATATATATCACTGCTAAGGAAATTGTTGGCTGCTTGAAACTGTCGCCCCCTCAAAGTACCTTATAACGTTCCGCTCCTATGACATTATGAGGTTTCATTAAGATAACAACAAGAAAAGAACACAACGCTCCCGTCGCTTCCCTTATACTTTGCCTTTTTATGTTTTGGCTCTGGTATATTGCACCTATAGGTTTATGTATGCGCTCATCCTGTCAATTTCCCCCACCATAGTATTACATGCATCCACGCTCCGCTCCACAACTTCCTTTAATATCACCATGACTCTCGATCAATCCCAAGACATTTATAAATTCAAACGACGCCTGCTAGGAGTCTCGTCTGGAATCAGGCAAAAGCATGTGTTGCTTGTGCCCCAAAATTCATAGGAAAATATCCAAACGCTGGATGACCAAGTCAATAATCAAAACAGCACAGTCGGCCTACCTGTGATACGCTGCCACAAACAAAAAATTTCACAATATTTCGATATTATGCTATTATGCCACAAAAGGTTCGATATGTGCTCACTACTCCGCGCAAATAAAGTATCACCCGACTGTAATGAAACAACATTAAAGCAACAACAACCATACGTTTTCAAAATGAAGAAAAGCTAATCCGAAAAGAATCGAAATGCTCCAATCATACAGTGACATCAAATAGAGAATACGAAAGTAATTCAAGCTTTTTTTGATAATCAGCGCAATCACTATTCTGCACTCCAACATGCAGTTAATAACTCATTGAATACATACATATAATTGAACAGGCATCGCTTACTCATGAAATCATGGAGAGAAAAATTATCATAATTCTTTTTGGCACGCCTCTCCCTCTCTCTGATGAGATGAGAGCTTTCTGCCACTTTATTTTATAGATACATAATGGATACATAGATAAGGAATAGATCCTCTCCTTATCTCCTAGAAAAAAAGCAGGCTTTTTCCCTTTTACACAATGATTTAAAGCTGGAAGTTTTATTCCCTATTTTTTATCCTAATTTTAACTAAAAAAAGCATAGAAATTCTATCCCCATTTTATTCCATATTTACAAATGAAGATGTTCTAGATGCTCCAGCATCATACACCCAACCTTAAAATTAATCATTATCTCTTGATCATGTGTTCGGATATGTGTATGCCTCGATCCCATATCTTGTGCTGTAATTTTCCACTTGCCACCACTTTTGTCTGTTGTTCTTCTCCAGGTCTCCACACTTTATGCTGCATTGCTCCACTAGTTGCACTCTCGCAATCTTCTGCTGTTTTCCTCGTGCTGCTTCTGCTTTGTTTCACTGCTGCTGGTCTCTTCCAGGGCTTCCTTCATCATCATCTGTCTCACCAGTTCAATTTCTCTGTCTAATAGACTTTCTCCAGCATCTTCAATATGACCTGTACTCACAAACCAATTGTTAGAAAAAAAAATATAAGGTATCAGTGCCTCTTCTGCTGCTATCACTGTTGTCTCAGCTGTCACTATGGATGTTGTGGCCTCCGAGTCTTCCTGTCCCTCTGCAACATTCTTTTTCTTGTCACCTGTAATTTCATCTGCAACTTTTCCCTCTTGTTCACTGCACTGACCTCTTTCTTCTGCAATCTCCTTATCATACTCTAGATTCTCCAACGAGTGTTCCAACAATGCAATTTCTCTGTAACATCGCTCAAGCATATCATCATCACCTGCATTCATACATAAATTATCAGTTGTTACTTCCCTTATCTGTGCTTCTGATTGATTCTCTTCTTCAACATCCACAAGAACTTCCTCTTGTGCTGTAACAATTTCACAAGATGGCAAATCCTCCTCAACACTTGTAATCACATCACAATTGTCAGCTATACAAACACAAGAGTTCACATTATCGAGCTGATCTCGTTCTACCCAATAACTCGAGAAATCATCAATAATCTCCCCCTCTGTTTCATCAATGGAAACCTCCTCTGCACCTGCAAACACACACAATTCATCAGTTTTAAAACTACAAGACTTTTTAGTCCTGACTGCTTTCTTCATCACTCCCCTTTGATTAGATCTGCATGTGAAATCTTCAAATTTCATTTCTGGCACAAGAACTCTAAGTCCCTTTTTCAACAAGGCAATCAGAATTTGCCTCAACCTCCTCTGCAATTGTCACCAAATCACTCTCTTTCCCTTCAGTGGAAAGATCCATTTTCCTTTCTGCTTTTCTTGCTCTTGCAGCCATTCTTCTAGTACATGCAACTGTGCCTTTATTTCTGCAATATTTCTTTCTCGAACTCCTGCAGTCATCTCAAATCTGTGGCATTTCTCTGAACCTCTTCCTCTATCTCCTTTTCCTCTAGAAAAACTGCTTCTGCCTCTAGCAGACTGCTTCCTCATGAGTTTCTCACTCACCATGAGTTGTACTAGCCTCTGCAATAGTAATCTCTCTTGCTGCAACTTACCTCACCAATCCTTCACTCCGAATCTGGTCTTTTGGTAAGTACTTGGTTCATTGCCTCTGGAACCTCTTGAGCACTCCTCTGCTCTCTCTAGGCTATCTCTTCAACTCACCTTCTTCTTCAGGACAGTGCACTTGTCCTCCTTATCCAACCTTCAGCTGAATGCTGGGTTCACTGCCACCTTCTTTCTAACCATAAACTTAAATCATAAATTTCAAATGAGAAAAATAATCTCACCTCTAAGATCTTGTCTTCTTTCCACTTCTGCAATCCTATTCACTTGTGTATGCTGCATATCAGATCTCCAACAAAACCTTCTTCAGTTCTTCAACAAAACCTTCTTGCATTGACTAAAAACAAAACAAACATTCTTCAATGAAAACAGAGCCACGCTCTGATACCACTTGATGCAGGGGTAGACCTACAATACGAGGATCTTCACACAATCACCATGCTTCTGCCAGCTAATTCAGCCATAACCTTTCAAAGCAGTGTTCACAACAATTTCATAAATGTTATTATGTCAAAATCTTCAATGCGCTCCAGACATAACCAATCTTTAACTTCTATTTTTTCACCTTCAATGATGCTCCATGCCACTATGATAGAATGTATTCGATGGCGTTGTGATTTTAAAATCCTCGTATCTTTGTAGGGAAAGGAATCAGCCTCACGTCAATCGCTCTTCCTTTGAGAAAATCACAATCACTCTGCAATTCAGAGTGGTACTCTGGCTGGTATGATCAACTTCTGTTTATATATATATCTCTACTAAAGAAATTGTTGGCCGCTTGAAACTGGTGCCCCCTCAAAGTACCTTATAACATTCCTTTCCTCTGACATTATCAGGTTTCATTAAGATAACAACAAGAAAACAACACAACGCTCCTGTCGCTTCCCTTATACTCTTCCTATTTATGTTTTGGCTCTGGTATATTGCACCTACAGGTTTATGTATGCGCTCATCCTGTCAATTGCGCCCACCACAGTCTTACATGCATCCACACTCCGCTCCACAACTTCCTTTAATATCACCATGACTCTCGATCAATCCCAGGACATTTATAAATTCAAACAACGCCTGCTAGGAGTCCCGTCCGGAATCAGCCAAAAGCATGTGCTGCTTGTGCCCCAAAATTCACAGGAAAATATCCAAACGCTAGATGACCAAGTCAATAATCAAAACAACACAGTCAGCCTACCTGTGATATGTTGCCACAAACAAACAATTTCACAATATTTCGATATTATGATATTATGCCACAAAAGGTTCGATATGTGCTCACTACTCTGCGCAAACAGAGTATCACCCGACACTAATGAAATGACATTAAAGCGAAAGCAACCATACGTTTTCACAATGAAGAAAAGCTAACCCGAAATGAATCGAAATGCTCCGATCATACAGTAACATCAAACAAAGAATACGAAAGTAATTCAAGCTTTTTTTAATAATCAGCGCAATCACTATTCTGTGCTCCAACATGCAGTTAATAACTCATTGAATACATACATATAATTGAACACACATCTCTTACTCATGAAATCATAGAGAGAAAAATTATCATAATTCTTTTTGGCACGCCTCTCCCTCTCTCTGATGAGATGAGAGCTTTTTTCCACTTTATTTTATAGATACATAATGGATACATAGATAAGGAATAGATCCTCTCCTTATCTCCTAGAAAAAAGCAGGCTTTTTCCCTTTCACACAATGATTTAAAGCTGGAAGTTTTATTCCCTATTTTTTATCCTAATTTTAACTAAAAAAAGCATAGAAATTCTATCCCCATTTTATTCCATATTTACAAATGAAGATGTTCTAGATGCTCCCGCATCAAAGAGCCTTATAAGATGAAATAGTTTTCCTTATTCTTTTCACAAACTTTTCATCTTAGGAAGTAGGGACTTATGATGTGATATCTTTTATCTTGTTTTCATTAATACCATTCATAAGAACTTTACCAAGATAGGAAGAGAATAAATTCTCTTCCTACTTGTGCTAATTTAATATTCCAACTTTTAGATATCTAATCTATTGGAAGTATGTTCCCTTTTGCTCCAAATGCAGTATTGATCTTTGGCCATATTCTATATAATAGTTAGTCTTGTACCATAAAATGGGAAAAGGGAATTTCATGTCAATTATGTCAATATACTATGTTGAATACAATTTATTGCAATGTTTCTTTGGTGAAAATATGAATCTCTATATGTACTTTTATCCACAGTTTTTTTTCAATTCCTCAAACAATCAAACTTTTTCCATACCTATTTTTAGAAATAAAATAAATTCAAATCATTCAGCCTACCTTATATTAAACAAAAATTGAGATAGATTAAGATATGACAAACTCAACATCTTTTGTATTCCAAATTACTCCAAATAAGTTTAATTTTTTAGTATGGGATGTTGTCATGAAAATTTAAAGACTTAAAAAGTGATTCAAGAATTTAAGAATGTTAACAATATATCTAATGATAAAAATCATGATATTTTTTTTTATAAATGTCAAATTTATGGTAGAGTTGATCACATGGACAATTAGTAGTTTGATCTCCATCCTTGTCTTAGTTGTGGGAATACAAATAATATTTCAGATATGGTTAACAAAACAATTCATTCTGACTAGCTAAGAAGTTGCACATATCATACTAAGTAGTTCAAACATATGTAAGGATATAAAAGAATAAGAAAATAAGTATTTCAAAAAATTGTTCAATGTGATGGTTGGGGACCATTTCTATATTTAAAGATGAGTCAAAGGCTAACTTACTTTTGTAAAATAAGTGGGTCTATTTCCTCAAATTATAATTAACTAAAATGAAATAAAAAAATGGAAAAATCAAATTATAATAACTTGATAAGCTT
>APFE030567937.1:1347-12082 GCA_000404065.3 Pinus taeda
TTTGCAAAGCAAGTTGGTTGGTTGGCTTGTAACTTCTGGGAGACTGTGGGAAAGAAACTTTGTTTCTGCACTGTATATTTTTATAGAGAATTAATGAAAGGCAGTGGCTCTGTTTCATGATATTCATGTGGTTGTGAGTGTAGCAAATGTGCCTCTTATGTTTCATATGTATCTTGTTATGTTTCATAGTTCATTTCATATTCATTTCTGGTGAAATTTTTCGAATGAGATTACGTAGAATTCAATTTTATTGCTCTACCTGTGGGAAAATTTCATGTACAGTGTTCATTCTTCTGTTAAAAAGGATTCATGTTGTCCATGCCCTTTTCACCCTCTTAATCAATCTCTCCATTCCACCGTATCTTAAAAACTAAATTGCTATGCTTTCCGCCTACCTTGCCTCACGAAATAATTTGTGCCTTCATGTTAAGTTCTATGTTCATTGAGGTCTAGTGGTCCCATAACATCCCAGAAACACAGTCATTCATAAAAATCACTTCTTGTTTCCATATTCACTTACTAGCCTAAGATAAATTGTTCGTTTGAAAGTCATCTTGATCCTTTTCGTTTCATCTATTCACTGAGTATGACTCGGAGACAGCCCTCTCCTGTTCTAGTAGGGCTAGCTACCAGACTGAGCATGGTTTGTGGTTACCCTAAATTTGCCTTCTTTCAGCCTAAGGTGGATTTAGGTGCTAACAGATGGCAAGGTGACAGATTATAGTGCAGCAAGTCAGTAGCAAAGAATTGATGATCAGACTACAAAGAATGAAGAAAGATGAGTATATACGTAGGTTCACTATATACCAAGTCGCGTACATAGGTAGGTTATACGCAGGTTCACTATGTACCAAGTCACGTATATACGCAGTTTCGCTATATACCAAGTAGGGCATACACGCAGGTTATCTATATACAAAGATGCGTATACACGCGGGATTGTTGATCAAAAGTCGCGTATGCATATGCACGCACTTTCATGCATGGAAAAGCGCGTACATGTGGGAAAGCTTATTTTTGCGTCTGTGGTATTTAGATCTGTGGTTTTGGTCCTTGGTATTGCGTCCGAAGTGTTGAACCCAAGTATTGGGTCCCTAGTATTGGTTCTCAATGGTTTTGGACCATGGTATTGAGTAAGGCCTAAGACTATAAAAGGAGAAGAATATCATTAGGCAAATGCATGGAGAAAGTCTTGAATATCTGATGAAGTATGAGATCTAGTATGCAGGTTATGGGTTTATGATGCATTGCTTGATCTGAGCTAAGGAGGAATCTCACTGGTTGATGGAGAACAAGATCTAAGGATAGATCAGGATCAAATGGTTTGAAATGAACTATCTCTACATGGTTGATTATGATTATTCTAGATCTGTATACTGATGCATGTAATGTTCTGAACTGGGTATAACTCAAGTTATAAATAGCTGCAAGTCATGATTGAATATGTATAGATCTGTACGCGGGTTGGCTTTGGCGAAAGCGCATATGTATGCGGGTTTGATTCATCGTAGTAGCGTATACATTATGAAGTACGATGTTGAAGTTGTAGTTGGGTTTGATTGTTATTGCAGAATTCTGTTGTCTGCTTTGTGTTCTGGTGACTGTGTTGTTGACAGGGTTTCAGTGTTTCAGTGATTCAGAAATTGATGATGCTAGTATTGATTGTTTCAATGATATTTATGGGTCCAGTATGAAAATTGGATGAAACGTGGCCTTCAAGTTATAGTGTTGTGCTTCAGGAGTAACCAGTCTGAAAATGTATGAAATGTGGTCCCTGGAGGATGAAAGGAGATCATAGGTCGACGCCTATGTACTAGTACATCAGCTAGTACAAGAGCTAAAGGGGAAGAGATTGTAGGCCAGCGCCTATGTACTAGTACATCAGCTAGTACAAGAGCAAAGGGGGTGGTAGCTCCCTTCCAGTAGCAGCTAGAGAACGAGTGAAGATTGGAGCATTCAGTAGGCAGGCACCTATGTACTAGTAAATGGATCAGCTAGTACAAGAGCTAAGGGGCTTGTAGCTCCCATCCAGCAGAGTCTAGAAAATGAAAGAGGGTTTTAGCCCTCTGCAGGTAGAAGCCTGCATACTGGTATAAGACTGCACCAGTACAGAACTATTGTAAAATGAGTTTCTTATTAAAAGAAGATAGAGACGACTTGCAGCAAGTGGTTTTCACCCACATTGGGTTTCCACCTTATATCATGGTGTTCATGTGTGCTTCTTGTGTGTGATGATCTGTTCTGTTTTACTGCACCTACTTACTGTACATATGGTTAATGAAGTTCTGATGCACTAACTAAAGATCAACATTTAATGGATTAATTGAATCATAAGTATTCTGGATATATGCTAGTTGCATTAGACACAATTGCGTATACACGCGAGTTCCCTTAATTCAAGTAGCGTATATGTATCTAAGTATGGAAATGAAAAAGTTTTATTGATTTGACAATACTGATTCACCCTCCCTCTCAGTATTATTTCCAACAATTGGTATCGGAGCAGGTCCTTTGGTAGAATCTTGATCGCTCAAAGGAGATCCGTAGAACAATGGGAAAGAATCTCAAAAATAAATCACCTAAGAAGAAGAAGACATCTCACAAGGACTATGACAGTGGAAGAATCGATTGGGGAATATGCAGAAGAAGCACTTCAGATTTAGAATCACTTCAGAATGAAGATGAACAAGAACTATCAGGTATGAATTTGTTATCCTCTGGTGATCCGGTTATCTATCCATTTGAAGATGATGAAAGTAATAGTGAAACAACTGAATGTGCTCTTATGGGTAAGAAAGAAAGATATCAAATAGAGGCAAAATTTAAAAGGCTCACAGAAAAAATTAGAGATCAAAAAGATTTATTGAACAAAAGGGAATGTGCCTTCAAAGAAGAATCTACCAAACTAAAAGCTCAACTAGAGGAAGGAAACAAGGTAAGGAAGCTATTCAAGGAAAAATGTCAAAAGTTGCAGGATGAAGTGACATCATTAAGAAATGAAGTAATTGAAAGAAGCACAACAATCAAGAAACTCAGAGATAGATCCAGTTACTATGAAAGACTTGAAGCTACGATCCTCTCGCTAAAGGAAGATCTTGAAGAATCCAAGAAGCGGAATAAAGAACTACTCCAAGCTCTTGAAAAACAAGAAAATGAAGTTCTTGAACTAAGACATTAGTTGGAAGAAGAAAGAAAAGTTGAAGAAAACATGAAGAAGCAGCATCATGAAAGGGAAGAGCAACTTCAGGTTGAGGTAAATATTCGAAATGATAAATTAGAAGAAAAGGATAAGCTCTTATGATTTCAAGATAGTACTAAGATTTTGGATGATATTCTTAGTAGTCAAAGGTCTCCTGCTATCAGAACTGGTCTTGGTTTTCATGAATCTATTTCTAGTTCAGAAAATAAGACAAGGAACTCCCATGCAAAATTTGAAATGCTCAACAAGGAGATGATAGGTCAACCCCATCAACAGCCAAGGAAATAAATTCTTCAAAGAAAATCTTTTACTCCTCCAATAAATAAGGTTGAATGTTATGTATGTCATAATCTTGGACATGTTGTAGCCAGATGCAGAAGAAGAATGGTTCAAGATCATCACGGTCCAGGTACTTTAATGGATATTGTTTTTCTTGCAATATGTTCGGTCACAAATTTGTTGATTTCTACAAAAGGAATATGAAATATGTAAGATGTTATGCATGCAACAAGCTTGGACATATAGCCAAGGAATGTAGGAACAAGGTACAGCCACCACACCAAAAGGAGAAAACATCATCACACTTGAAGATATGGAAGAAGAAGGAAGTCTAGTCAGGAAGATGTGGCACAACACCATATACAGACTCAAGGGGAGCTAAAAGTGTAAAACTTTAGTGTCTTAAACCTCATACGCAAGTTGCATAAAAGGAAGTCGTGTATATACGTGAGTTACACACTGCACAGTCGTGTATATGTCAATCTGAGGAAAAGCAGGAGGGACAGGCTCAGAAAAAGGGTCTGATATGATTCAGTCCATTATTTGTTCTATTTGATAATGGTTACAATCTGCTGATGATGTGAGGAAATGTCTTGATACTTGTAAGATGTTTAGAAGTGTTTTTTATCCTAACTTGATGATGATAATGCCTTGATACTTCCTGCTGATATATGCATGATCAGATCTGACAATAAACAAGATGGCACAGGTTCAGGGGGAGCATATGCTTTTAATAATGCATTGTTGGCATTATGGTTAGTAGCCCTTGGTGATGATGCTTATATGGCTTAATGATACATCTTGCTATGGTTATGACTTGTCAATAATACATAGTTGATCAGATTTGTGGTTGATTCTCTGATGATGCATATATGGTGCTTACATGGTGATCTTCATAAGGATAAGGAGAAGTACAAAGCTTGATGATGAGTCACTCATATGCTGCTATCATCATATGCATAAAGTATGATGCAAAATTCCTATAGTTCTTGGTGGTGATGTGGATGAGGATTGTTGTTGTTGATGATATCAAGAAGTCTTGACAAATGATCTTGAGCTCAAGATACATAGTGCTTGATACATGAATGTTTACTCAAAGTTTCATTGTTGGAGACATGATGATGATAAGTTCTTATCTATATGATGATAGGTTGATACTTACATATGTTGATTAATGCAGATATTCCCATGTGATGATACTTGGATCATGTAGATCTTGATGTTGATGAGATGGCTATGGTGTTTTTCACATATGATATAATGTGAATGATTTTGTATGTCATATGCAGAATTCTGTTCAAAAGGATGAATTGATATCTATATGCAGACATACCTTGTTATAGGACATTTACAGGTTACTGATCTGGAAGTGGTTGTACGCGAGTTTCATAAGGAGGATCCACGTATATACGCTTGTTTCTATGGATACAATCGCTTATATATTGATTTGAAGGAAATTAGTGGGCCAAACTCGGGATGAGAAGAGTCCGTTATGGGTCTGGAATAGGTGTAGAGGGAGAACATGATTGCTGGTCTAGATGTTGTTCACAGATGCTTATGGAGCAGATCATACATTGTGTATGATAGTTGCTGATGACTATCATGGTCTTATTTAGATGTTTGGTCTCATGTAAAGGTCATATCAAGACTCGTGATGTAATAGTGTGTCTCTATCTATTGTATTCATTTGATGAAATCTCTTCTGATGTAATTTGTACCCCCCTCTATGCATAGGAAGGATCATGAAATATTTCAGTCATGTATTTCTTTTATTATCAAGGTCATGTAACGGCCTATGTTGGTTTCCCCACTATGTCTGGGATGGATGATGTTATACTCTTATGTTATCATATGTAAACCTTGATGTATCCCCACTTGGTTGGGTAGATGAGTCAATTCCCACTTGGTTGGGAGATGGATGTATGTATGAGTCCTTAGTGATAGGAAGGTCATTTATGTTAGAGTCATGTTCTTCTTGTAGAACATCTTTTTGCAGACCTTGCTTACAGTCAGGGGGAGCATGAACAACACACTTCAGCCGAGCAGATACTTCAACATGTACTCAGATGGAGCATGGAAAGATTTGTACACCTTGGCATATACGAAGGGGGAGCTCATTCAGAGATTTCAGCAGGTACTCAGGGGAGTATGGTCAGCAGAATGATTATCAAGGAAAGAGAATATCTTGGTCCGCCCTTTTCCCTTGATGTCAAAGGGGGAGACTGATTTGGTGTTGTTGCCATCAAGTCCAAAGGGGGAGATTGTTGGCATTATGATGCATGTGTTGTACTTGATGGCAACCCACTCATAGAAGAACAACTCACTTATATACAACTAGATGAATCTACATAAGAGATATCAGATGTGACAGAATACATGGGATGGAAGACAGCTCAAAGGAATCAGATGACAATTCTCAGTATGACAAGTTAGCTTTGCCATCAAGTCCAAAGTGGGAGATTGTTGGCATTATGATACACGTGTTGTCCTTGATGGCAAGATGACAGATTATAGTGCAGCAGGTCAGTAGCAAAGAATTGATGATTAGACTACAAAGAATGAAGAAAGATGAGTATATACGCAGGTTCACTATATAACAAGTCGCGTACATAGGCAGGTTATACGTAGGTTCACTATGTACCAAGTCACGTATATACGCAGGTTCGCTATATACCAAGTAGGGTATACACGTAGGTTATACACGCAGGTTATCTATACACAAATATGCATATACATGCAGGATTGCTGATCAAAAGTCGCGTATGCATATGCACGCACTTTCATGCATGGAAAAGTGCGTACATGTGGGAAATCTTATTTTTGGGTCCATGGTATTTAGACGTGTGGTTTTGGTCCTTGTTATTGCGTCCGAAGTGTTGAACCTAGGTATTTGGTCCCTAGTATTAGTTCTCAATGGTTTTGGACCATGGTATTGAGTAAGGCCTAAGACTATAAAAGGAGAAGAAGATCATTAGGCAAATGCATGGAGAAAGTCTTGAATACCTGATGAAGTATGAGATCCAGTATGCAGGTTATGGGTTTATGATGCATTGCTTGATCTGAGCTAAGGAGGAATCTCGCCAGTTGATGGAGAACAAGATCTAAGGATAGATCGGGATCAAATGGTTTGAAATGAACTATCTCTATATGGTTGATTATGATTATTCTAGATCTGTATAGTGACGCATGTAATGTTCTGAACTAGGTATAACTTAAGTTAGAAATAGCTGCAAGTCATGATTGAATATGTATAGATCTATACGCGGGTTTGATTCATCGTAGTAGCATACACATTATGAAGTACGATGTTGAAGTTGTAGTTGGGTCTGATTGTTATTGCAGAATTCTGTTGTTTGCTCTGTGTTCTGGTGACTGTGTTGTTGACAGGGTTTCAATGTTTCAGTGATTCAGAAATTGATGATGCTAGTATTGATTGTTTCAATGATATTTATGGGTCCAGTATGAAAATTGGATGAAACGTGGCCTTCAGATTATAGTGTTGTGCTTCAAGAGTAACCCGTTTGAAAATGTATGAAATGTGGTCCCTGTAGGATGAAAGGAGATCGTAGGCTGGCACCTACGTACTAGTACATCAGCTAGTACAAGAGCTAAAGGGGAAGAGATTGTAGGCCAATGCCTACGTACTAGTACATCAGCTAGTACAAAAGCAAAGGGGGTGGTAGCTCCCTTCCAGTAGCATCTAGATAACGAGTGAAGATTGGAGCATTCAGTAGGCAGGCACCTATATACTAGTAAATGGATCAGCTAGTACAAGAGCTAAGGGGGTTGTAGCTCCCATCCAGCAGAGTCTGGAAAACGAAAGAGGGTTGTAGCCCTCTGTAGGTAGAAGCCTGTGTACTGGTATAAGACTGCACCAGTACAGAACTATTGTAAAATGAGTTTCTTATTAAAAGAAGATAGAGACGACTTGCAGCAGGTGGTTTTCACCCACATTGGGTTTCCACCTTATATCATGGTGTTCATGTGTGCTTCTTGTGTGTGAAGATCTATTATGTTTTATTGCACCTGCTTATCGTACATATGGTTAACGAAGTTCTGATGCACTAACTAAAGATCAACATTTAATGGATTAACTGAATCATAAGTATTCTGGATATACGCTAGTTGCATTAGACACAGTTGCGTATACATGCGGGTTCCCTTAATTGAAGTAGTGTATATGTATCTAAGTATGGAAATGAGTCAGTTGTATTGATTTGATAATATTGATTCACCCCCCCTCTCAGTATTATTTCCAACAGTATTTAGATCACATCTTGATCTTCAGCCAGAGTTGGGAAGAGAACCTCCACCATATTCGACAGGTCCTTTTGATCCAAACTTAAACAGGAATGCAACAACTTATAGATATAATCATAAACACAGAGATACAATAGAAAGAACTTCATTTCATTAAAAGAAAAATACTAAACTATGCTTATAAACAGAATGGAAATAAGATAGCTCGAGCGATGGTAGCTTATCTCTGAGAAGAGATGTGGTGACTACATGCTTCTTAATTGAGTTACAATGAGGCTCAAGGGCCTTTTTATTATTGAACAATAAGAGAAAACCCTAAACAACAAAAACCCTAACCTGAGGAGATGTAATACCAAGAGTTTATTGGCCCCATTGGGGTTAGATGGGCACCCAACTTCCCGGGATCGTAACTTGGTCATATTATCTATGTTTGACGTGTATGATACCTCGTTATAAATATATCTCAGAGGACTACGACTTTTGATGCAATTTATTTGGCAATTGTAGAGAAAAATTTCCAAATAAAAAGTCGTTTAGGGCCTCAAAATGGCTCCGGAAATTCAGGACTAGAAAAACTACCAAAAATAGTAAATTATGCTAAATTAAGGAAACAGATGAAACTGACTGGGGGGTTCTAGGTGTAATAGGTAGGTGGCCACCAATATCCACCTGCATCATTCCTTTCCCCTTAGGAAGCAATGGTCCCCATTACATGCAGAGCCTCCATGAGGTGAGGAAATTTATGTTGAACCTGGTCCCCGGTGAACCACTTGCCCTTGTGAAGGGGTTGGCCTGCTTTGACAACTCGATATAGTTGTATCCTCTATTATCAAGTGTTCTTGATTTGTGTATCCATGATCTGATTAGTTGTGCCCTGTTCCATGTACTCTAGGTTGACCTCTGTTGGTGTGAGTTGTTTTGCAATGTCAGATGTGTCTAATAATGGTGGAAAGTATGGCAAAAGGCGATCTACATTGAACACTAGGTGCAGACCAAGGAACGGTGGGATGTTGAGATCAAAGGCATTGTCATAGATGGCCTTGGTGATGATGTATGGCCCATATCAGAGCGAGGAAACCTTGCGGTGGGCTCCAGCAAGGCGCTCCTTTTGCAAAGGAAGCCAAACTTTGTTGCCCACCAGGAACTTGTGCGGCACTCGATGTTGATCATGGCGCAACTTGTACTTAGCATTGGCTTTGTCCAATATATCATGGACCTATTGGTGGATGTGTTGAATGCGCTCAGTGAATATATTGTTCATTTCAGCTTTGAACTGCACATGAGTCGAATCTACTTGAGTAGTTGCAAATGGTATGGCCACATCAATGGGGCATAATGGTTGAAATCCCAACCCTTCCTAAAAGGGGTTGTGGATCGTCGAGTTGTGGAGAGCTCTGTTGTAGTTGTGTTGAACATAAGGGAAACTTTCATCCCATGTGCGTGGATGCTTCAATTTGTACATGCACAAAATGTGTACGATCATCCTATTGACAACCTCTATTTGGACATCAGTTTGGGGATGGAAAGTCATGGACTTAGTAAGTTTTGTATCCAGCATCGACCAGAGACTTGAAAAAAATGCACTCAGGATTCTTTTTTCCCATGGACTATGGCATTCCAAAGTGTACCCACACTCACTCAAATAAGAGCTTAACAATGGCCTCTGATGTGATACTCTTCTTGCGGGCCACCATGATGGCCATATTAGAGAATTTTTCAACAACCATGAAAAATCAATCATTGTCATGCTTAGTAGAAGGAAGGCCCGACATATAATCCATGGAGACAGATTCACAAGGCTGACTAGGAGTAGATAGAAGAGTATACAGGCCTTGATTCTTGATGGTTGGTTTGGTAATGGTGTAGGTGGTGCAGGATCTAATGTACTTCCAAACATCCTGATGAAGTTTCGGCCAATAAAAATACTTCAGCAATACCACCATTGTTTTCTCTAGTCTGAAATTTCTAGTGACCCGACCGTAGTGCGCCTCCCTAATCATCTTGGCACACTCACTTGAAGGAACACATGTGTCCCAAGTGGCATAACAGTCCATCCTAAAGGTGAAAATTTGGAACTTTCTTCCCTTCCAGGAGTGTCTAGCATATGCTATCGAATTCTGGATCACTCTTGTAAATATGTGGCCACCCCGATGTCTCATGCCCACAGGAGTCAAGCATAATGATTAGTGCCGATCGGTGCTTCATTGAGGAAATTAGTGAAATTATTGGTACTGACCTTCTTATACTTAATGTTCAAATGTAATTGTTGCAAATAGGTGGACCATTTCTGATGGCAATCGTTTTACAACTTCCCTTGTGTCTGTATGAACTACAGAGGTCGGTGGTCTATGTGGATGACCATTTCCTTCACCAGAATGTAATGCTTCCATTAACGGCATGCCTGCACAATGGAGTACATTTATTTGTCATAAGTGGGGTACTTTCAAACTGTGTCTGAAAGTGTCTCACTATGGTAAACCAATGGATGCCCATGTTGAGTAAGAATTGCACCAATAGCATAGTCGAAGGCATCTTTCTCGATCTTAAATGGTTGTTTCAGGTCTGGTAATGTGAGCACTGGTGCCGAACAGAGGCGATTCTTCAACTCAGAGAACACTCGTTGTTGGGTTTCCAACCAAAATAACTTTTCTTTCACTCTGCCCTTGGTGACTTGACTTAAAGGCCAAGTGATATGAGAGAACCTACGGTAGAAATTGGCAAGACCCAAAAAGCTTGGAAGCTCTGTTAGAGTGGTTGGGGCTGGCCAATCCCAAATGACTTGTATCTTGGATTGGTCTACATGTACACCCTGCTCATGTATCTTGTGTTGTCGAAGGGTTTGAAGGACCTATCTAATATGGTGGAGTTTCTTTTCCCAAATTTGGCTGAAGATAAAGATGTCATCTAAATACACCACCATGAATGCATTGGTGAAGGGTTGCAAGATGTCATCCATCAGTCGCATGAAGGTTGTAGGGGCGTTTTTCAATCTGAACA
>APFE030567948.1:0-41169 GCA_000404065.3 Pinus taeda
TTTGAAGCATAAGATATGTGATTTCTCAATTGATAGTTTTCATAAATTTATATGCTTAAATCAATTAATGGTTGTAATTGCAATCATATCATATTGAAAATCAATAAGGCACAAACTTAGTTATTCATTGTTTACATATAAAATGCACTAATATGAGTGCATAAATGTGATATGTAATTCTTTAGATAAAAATATATTGTAAATAATTTTGCATTTCTTAAAAAGACATATATATGAGGATAATGATTGATAAGTGGATTATCAAGGTTTGATTAGATACTATCATGGATTAATTATGTCATTGAAATTTTTGAACCGTAAGGCATCTAATTTCATTATTTAAAGTCATTCTTTTTGTAAATTTGTCTTTTAAATAAACTGGAATTATATCACTTGAGCTATAATTATATTATTGACTTGTACTTAGTTATGTCCATTAATATGAGTGTATAAATGTGATTATAATAACCATATACTATGATGCATTTTTTCGAAAAATAAGTCTTTTAATTTCTTGATAATAAGTATTAAGTGGACTATTTAGGCTAACGGGTTATGACTCATAAGTGAATACTGCTCGTTAAATTGCAGGGCAATCCATTTTTAACCCATATTCTTTTTTTATATATCCTTGAATCAACTATTTGTATATGCAATCATCTCATCTCATTTAGTTTAATAAGGAATCCATTTATTGACTTTTATTTGTCTATCACGTAATCTATTAAGACTGTATTAGTCTCATATTGTATTATTTTGATACAAAACTCTATGAAAAACAAAATTCTCTTCTTAATAAAACATGGAATAATTAATTAAAAATGTCTTAAGTGGACCATCTAGACTCATTAAACATATGGGTAAAAAATGGTTGTATTTAAACTTTTTGCACCATAAGACATTTATTTTTCAATCCATATTAGCATTTTTTCATTTTCAATTCATAAATAGTTTCTTTAAATAATTTCATAGAATCCAATATGACTTAAGATTATTGGCTATATGCATGATAGATTGCGAGTGAAAGTGGTGGATGAAGTTTAAATGGTAGACTGCGTGTAATGTATATAATTTATTTATAATTATAATATTTTATATTATATTTATCTATATGATATATATATATTATATATATATTTTATATATATATATATATATATATATATATATATTATTTTCACAAAACAAATGTATAATTAATTGATAATGAGTTTTAAGTGGTCTATATAAAGCCATTTATTGACGTTTATTTTCATATCATGAGGTTTAATGTAAGTGTGTAAATGTGACACTTTTTTTTTTTAAATAAAACTCCATGTAATATGAAATGTTTTTCCTAACAACACAAGGAATAATTAATTGGTAATGAATGTTAAGTAGATTGTTAAAGTTATTTCAAGGTACAGGTCATAAATAAATGTATTTAAAATTTATGCAACATATGGCATTTAATTTTCCCACCTCTATTAACATTTGGTAAATTTCAATTCTTAAATAAATTATTTGTAATTGAAATAATCTCATAGAAACGAACAAGACAAGTATGTATTAAGTTATATTTAGAATGTATGTTTGTATAAATGGAACATATTTTTGAAATGAAGATCTCAATGTAAAAGATAGATATTTTTAGAAAATTAATAATTTAAAACCAATTATTTATGAGTTCTAACTGGTTTATTCTATTTTGAATTGAAAGTTTGACTAACTATGCATTATTAAATCAGTTATTCTTATATGTAATCATGTCATATAAGTCAATAAGTCAAGAAAGCATTAATTAATTTTTATTTAACTATCATGTGGTTTAATATGAATGTACAAATGTGAAATTGTTATTGCTAGAATAAAAAACGATGTAATGAAAATGAATTTTCTAATAAAACATGGATTAATGAATTCACCCATGAGCATTAAGTAGACTAATTTAAGCTCATTCAAGAGATGGACAAAAAATGGATGCCTTTAAACTTTTACACCATAGACATGCTTTCACCATCAATACAACATTTTGTAAATTTCAAATCTTAAATAAACTATTTGTACTTAAAATAATGTCATAGAATCCAACAAGACTCGGAAGTTATTTATTGAATTTTATTTAGTTATATGTATTCATACAAGTTTAAAAATTTAATTTATTTTTGAAATAAATCTATTAATGCAAGCAAAGATATATCTTATACAAAACTATTTAAGATTAATTGATAATTAGCTTTAGGTGGTTAAGCTACATTAAAAATCCAATGCCATAGATGAATGCCTTTTAATACACATTTAATCTTCAAAATCAATATCTTAATGATAATTTAGAAGTATTTACATTAAGAATTTAATAATTAAAGAACACAGGGACTTATATAAATTTCAACTAAAATACATGAGTTACGTTTCACATTTATTTCTTCCCCATTAAAACTGCTTATCACTTTCTCTTCTTAGTGAAAGTAATGGTCAATCATGGTTTTCCATACTATTGGTTGACACTAAATTTACATCGAGACTATTATTGGTTTTGACAATGTTTACAAGGAGGGATCAACATCCACACGACCATCAATTGTGATAATATTTGAAAACCCCTGCCTCCACTACTTACAAGAATTCACCACTAAAATTTCTTGTTTACTTAATTTTTGTGACACTGTCCATCATAATGGAATGACTTGAATACCAATTTAAGAACTCTCGTTTGATGTACTTGGATTTGAGTGGAGATAGACCAATGGTGCCTAACCTTCTTGAAATACGTAGATCAACAATGTATAACCTTTATAGTAGATGCTTGCATTCTATGAAGATGAATGATGACCCCCTCATTAGTGCTTCATAAAGGCACAAAGGGGCCGTAGGAAATTGAGCACAAGAACATTTTACTAAGGTTTTAATAGACTAGTTTCAATGCAATGCAAGGGACACCTATCCTTGTCATTTACAATAACATCCTCACATCACCATCATTCAATCAACAAATCCCTTGTAGGTTGGGGGAAAAGGGGTTAGAGTTGCAAGACATAAAATTTAAACATCGATAAATCTGGCATGTTATCCATAACTATAATATCTTGATTGGATGTTTGACATACTAATATGATTTAACTTAAATCAATTTCTTCTAAGAGTTGGGTTTCGCACTCCTATTGTGTATTGATACTATTATACATAACAACCCCATGTTTGACCTATTCATGATCTCTAATTGGTTTTGCAAATTATTTTAATGTTGAATCAAGTTAATATGGAAATTTACAAAAAAAATGAATGTTGTTGGAGGCCTTGTAATAGAATACTTCCAAATTTAATGAAATATGTGTTATATGTGTTCTTATTGATGTTGCTCATGTTCGATTCAGCTTCCGCTAAATTGGTTGTAGAAGTAGATCAAGTATTTTGCTTTAGTATATTGCATTATCAGGTGATCTACAGGTGGGGATTTCTACATGGTATTAGAGCTAGATGATTTGTAGAAAAATTCTACATGGTATTAGAGCTAGTTGATGTGTAGAAAAATTCTACAGAATTTCTACATGTTATTGGAGCACAGGTGATCAAGGAAGAACAATATACAAGAAGAGGAGATTTCAATGTTTTGGCTTTTGGGCCAAGAGTTTGCAAAGAAGATCTAAAATTTTTATACAAAATTTTTATAAATAAATAACATATTTGGATTTGTTGTAGAAAAAAACGCAAAATAAAAAAAAAAATTGGCTGAATCGGAGTTCGGATGAGGGAGATATCACTGATTTAAAATCAGCTCTTTTTCTAGAAAATTTCATGACGGCGAGAAAGTGGAAATAGATTGGTGTGCTAGCTAAGAACCTGTATGCACTTGAGGTACAAGGTGCATGCAAAGCCTTGAGGAGCAAGGCAAAGGTTAGATACTTGGTGGTTGAGAGGGAGAGTATGTTACCTCTCAACATGCAGCGCCAGAATAAGTCTCAGACGATAGTGGAGGAGCCACAATTGGTGCAATAGCTTCAGGAGGTTGTGGAGCATCCACAACTAGAGAAGTTGAGAGGAGATTGAGTAGAGACATTTACTCATGCAGAGACCTCCAGTACGAGGAAACTTCGAGCCAGGTGGGTAGAGGGATCATATGCAGCCATAACTCCAGGTAGGAGGTGGGGTGATATAGAGTGATCGTCCCAAGGAGGAGGGTCAAGATCCTTGAGGTACCCAACCTCTTGGATAAGACCTTGCTACGGGAGCTTCGATGTGGAGTAGCAGGAACTGACTAATTGGGTAGAGACAGATGTGGATGGAGTGGCAGAGAGAGCTACAGTGTAGGGAATCCCAAGACAGCGTAGAGCATGCAGGCTGCAGCAATGCAAGAGGCACAAGTGTGTTGCACAATGCAGGGTAGCACATAGAAGGGTGCAACAGTGCGATATGCATGGAGACGTTGTAGTAGCACAGAGGTCAGAGAAGGAGCACTTGTCAACAATAGGTAGAGCTTCAACATTAAAGTATGTTTCTAGCCCAACAGAGAGGTCAGTTGGGAGTTTTTTTGTTTCGAGTGTTGCTAGAGCAACCGCACTTGGTAGATGTGTTGCATGCAGAATATTCCAGAGTTACAGGATCGGGTTCAAGAGGAAGCCTTCCATGTTGAGAGGGAGTTTTGAAAAGTGTGCAACAAGAAATGATAAATTTAGAAAGTGATAAAAATAGAACTTCTAAAAATATGAGTTTGGCCAATGAGCATTTTGGCCACCTTGGGTGAGAGGTGAAACTGCTAAAAATAACATCTTCTAAAAATAACATTTCTGGGTCCCTTCCTATTTATAACAGTCCCTAGTCTATCTATAGGAAGTAAATTCGAATTTGGTCTTACCAGCAGTTCGGAATATTAATTAATTAATTATCCATGAGTGAATTAGTTAAGGAAAATCAAACTTGAAGTCTTTGTGAGAACATGCAATTATTTCTCCACTAATTTTGGAATGTGTCCTTGATTTACTCCAGTGATTGAGGAATTAAGGATGACTTCTATATTGCGAGGATCAGTTGACTTAGTTTAACTTAGTCAAGTTCAGTTAGATTAATTTAACAAGTTGTTAAATTAATGAGATATAGTTTGTTGATGCTTGCATGCATGTGGAAACTATCATTTTCAGATAACTGTGTATTCACTCATGGATAACTGATGCATGTCAGTTCAGACAGAGACCTAGTTGAGATCAGAGAAGGGATAGTGTACTATTAGTTGGATGAATATTTTTCCTATAAAGGAAGCTCATCCATGATGAGGATTTATCTCCTTCAGGTTTATGCAATTATTTCAGAGGTCAGTGTTGAGTGTGAGGTGAGAATCACACAGGTTGTAGCTAGAGGACCTAGGAAAACTGTGCCTGGAAATAGGAGGCTTGGAGGGCAGAGGAGATGGTTTGTGAGAAGCCTTTGACTATCTATGAGCAGTAGAGGGATTGTACTGAGAGTTGGATAGCTTCCGAGCTAATTTTTTGTGTAATCCGGACACATTTCCACTTGTATGATAATAGAAAGATGGGGTTTTAGGTTGGTGCTTTCCCTTAGTTATATCTTCTGTGTTATGTGTGTTTAATTTCTCCATATTAGTTATATGTGTTCTTATTGATGTTTCTCATGTTTGATTAAGCTTATGCTAAATTGGTTGTAGAAGTAGATCAAGTATTTTGCTTTAGTATATTGCATTATCAGGTGATCTACAGGTGGGAATTTCTACATGGTATCAGAGCTAGCTGATTTGTAGAAAAATTCTACATGGTATCAGAGCTAGCTGATGTGTGGAAAAATTCTACAAAATTCTACAGTAAAAGTTTTCACACCCATTATAGCAAGTGAGTCACTTATTATTCTAAAGTCTCTTTATCTTTTATTTAAGTTACAATTTAGTGAGTAGCTCATAAAGTACCATTGTAAAAGTGACTTTCTCTTATTTATAAAAGTGGGTCACATAAAATATTTTTTAAAGTGATCTAATTAGATTAAGTTTGGAAATGGGGGGCTTTTTTAAATATAACATTATCATTCACTTCCGTACATTCACGTACTTCGTCGGCATCTTCAACAACATTTCTTTAGAAAGCCATAAATTCTTCATCCAGAAGCCGTTTTCAGAGCGTTTTTTTTTAATCAGCGTAATTTTTTGAGATATTTCCATTGGAACACTTAGTTTTAGCATCTACATCTTCAGTTTATATTAAAATGGAAAGTCCATGCCAAGTTATTCTTAACAACACCAACTACTTCCAATGGTGGTCCTACATTGTGGATTTACTTAGAAGCAAAGTTCTTTACTGAATAGCCTCAAGCCAAGAAACTAAACCTAAAGATGAATATAAGGAAACCAAATGGGAAAATAGACAAGATCAAACACATGGGTTGATAGGGATGTCTATTTCTTCAGACCTTAGATTACATATCACAAAATTTGATGCCCCTAATGAAGCAATGAAACAACTTACTAAAGTTTTTGGAATTAAAAATGAAATTAGAGCCCATCAAATTGAAAATGAGTTTCTTACATTGGAACCAAATAAATTTTCTTCCATTGAATATCTTTTGTCCAAGTTCAAGACCCTTAGACTTCTGTTGGAAGGTGTTAAGGTTAAGAAAGAAGATGGTAGCCTTATCTATTACATTCTTACTAAGTTTGGACCAGCCTATTCTGTGTTTGTTTGCACCTTTCATTCTACTAGAGAAGCCTTTATTTCTCAAGGAAAAGACTACAAGTCCCCCTCTTTTGATGCCTTTTGTGATTCTTTAATAAGAGAACAAGAAAAACTCTTACATCTTGGTCTTCTTAATCTTGGAAACTCTTCTAAGAAACCCTTAGCCATCCAGCAGCAACGAAATTCAAAGAATCCTAAGAAGCAGTATCCTAAAAAGAATGGTCCTAAACCAAACAAGGGTCTTAAGTAGTTTCAGTCTCAAAATGAAAAATCATTTCAACAAAATGATAAGGAAAATAAAAACAAAGGGAAGAATACCAATAGACATTGCAACTTTTGTAAGCGAGATGGGAACTTAGAATCAAAATGCTTTAAGAAGATGGAAGCCTTGGAAGCAACAATGAAGAAGCATAACATCCATTTGGAGCATTCTTCAACTTCAACTTCCTCTTCAGCAATAACACTTTCTGCATGTGGTTTTCAAGCATCTCGGTCTGGTTATGCACTAAATGTATCTTCTTCTTCTCATTCTCATGAGTGGCTCATTGATTCTGAAGCTTATTATCACATGGCCAAAAACAAAGCCATGTTTTCTTCTTTAAATGATTGTGCCACCAAAAATATATATGTTGGTGATGATATATCTCTTAGTGTTGTAGGGATTGGAACTATTCACCTAGATAATGGTCAATTTAAGGATGTATTATGTGTTCCAACCTTATCCCACAACCTTCTATTTGTACATCACATAACTCATTCAGGTGAAGGTAAAATTTTTGAATTTTCACCTCATTATGTTGTAATTAAGGACCTACGAGATCCTAGATATATTTTAGCTACTAGCATTGTTGATGATTCAACAAGGTTGTATAACTTTAACAACTTTGGGTCATCGAATCTTCCCTCAGTATTTGTTGCTCATAATGATGAAGTGATCAAACTTTGGCATGAGCGATTTGGTCACTTAAACTATCGCTCCCTTCAAAATCTATGTAAAGAAAATATGGTGATAGGTCTTCCTATGGTATCTTGCAGAGATGGTGTTTGTTCTAGATGTGTACTTGGAAAATATCATCGAGATAATTTTGAAGAAAATGCCTCTTGGCACACCGTAGCCCCTTTACAACTTGTGCATAGTGATTAATGTGGTCCACTTCTAATTGTTTCATTCTCTGGCTGCAAGTATTTATTAACTTCCATTGATGATTTCTCCATACCCACTTGGGTATACTTCTTAAAACTCAAGAGTGAAGTATTTAACATGTTCTTTACCATTAAGGCCTTTGTTGAAAAACAATTTGGACATCAAATTCTTAAGGTAAGATCTGATAATGGTGGAGAATATGTTAACAACAAATTCATCAACTTTTGCACTAAGCATGGAATTCAAAAGAAACATATTGTTCCATATAATCCACAACAAAATGGTGAAGCTGAAAGGAAGAATCAAACCTTAAAGGAAATGGAATTAACTATGAAAATTACATCGTAAATCACACTCCTACTAAGGTTTTAAAGAATATCACTCCAGAAGAAGCATGGAGCTCAATTAAACCAATTGTAAGTCACTTTCATGTTTTTGGTGAGCATGGGCCCATATTCTCGATGACAAACATAAAGCCTTAGAACCTAAGAGTGAAAAATGTATTTTTGTTGGATATTATGAAGATGTCAAATAATATAGACTTATTCCACTAAGTCAAAAAACGTTATCATTAGAAGAGATGTAAAGTTTGCTGAAAATATATCAGCCTGTAGGCCTAGTTCGGAGGATGTGCCACTTCTCTCTATCCCTTCTACTTCTAAAAATATTTCTTCTTCAAATGATGACAGTGAGGATGACAATCCTCCCCCACCTTCTCAGGATCCTCCTGCAGCACCTCTTCTTCCAAAATCGGTCCGTACTACTCGAGATATAACAGGTGCTCTTGCAGGTGATCCTACAGATCAGTGACGTACACATTCTTAGTTCGATAGAGCCTCTTCTTTATTGGCTCAAGCTTTAGTGAATTATGATCCTGACACCTTTGCAGAAACTTTAGGCCATCCAGATTGGGATGCAACTATGAATGAAGTATATCGTTCATTATTGGCAAATCATACATGGGATCTTGTCCTCATCCAAAGGGACGAAAAATTGTTATATGTAAATGGGTTTACAGAACCTAGTATGGACCAAATGGAAAAGTTGATAAACATAAAGCTCATCTTGTTGCTAAGGGTTTTTCACAAGTTGAAGGCATTGACTATACTGAAACCTTCTCACTTGTTGCCAAAATGAACTCTATCCACCTTGTTCTTTCCCTCGCTGCCTCTTTCAAATGGGAAGTCCATCAAATGGATGTTAAATCTTCCCTTTTGCACGGGGACTTGCATGAAGAAATCTATATGGAACAACCTCTTGGCTTTATACAAACAGATTCTAGCCTTGTCTGTCAGCTTAAGAAATCCCTTTATGGTCTCAAGCAAGCCACTAGGGCTGGTATGCCAAAATGGATCACTTTCTTTTAGATAATGGCTTTTCTAGGTGTCATTCTAACAATACTGTCTACACCAAGAAAGTGGGTAAGTCTCTTATCATTCTTTTTCTTTATGTTGATGTTCTTATCCTTATTGGTAGTGATCCCAACCTTATCAACCATGTGAAGTCCAATCTTAAAAAGTAGTTTGAAATGAAAGACTTAGGACAGTTGCATTATTTTCTTGGTCTTCAAGTCTTGCAATCCAAGGAAGGTATTTCCCTTTCCCAGTCCAAGTATGCCTGTGATCCTCTATGCCACTTTCACATGGAAGAATTTAAGCCAGCCCCTTCTCCCTTTCATTCTAGAGCCAAAATTTCAGTCACTTGTACTTCCCCTGAAGTTGATGCTACCTTATATCGTAAACTTGTAGGAAAAATTTTGTATCTGACCCATACCCGTCCCGACCTTTCCTTTGTTGTTGGCCTTATCTCAGTTTATGAAAAACCCACATGAAATTCATTGGAAAGTAAATAAAATAATACTTTGTTATGTTCGAGGTACAGTTGAGTTTGGGATTCATTACAGTGCAGAAGCATCTTGTCTATTGGCTAGTTTCATTGATTCCGATTGGGCTAGTGACCCTGATGATCGGAAATCTATTGCAGGTTATGTCTTCACTCTTGGTTCTGGACCTATTACATGGGCTTGCAAGAAACAAAGTGCCATTTCTCTTTCTTCAGTAGAAGCAGAGTATCGTGGTGCTGTAGAAGCTAGTAAGGAAGCCCTGTGGCTTTATCAGATCCTATTAGAGTTTGGATTTCAGCAGCAACATTTGACTACACTTTGGTGTGATAATCAGAGTGCCATTCAACTATGCAAAGATCTAGTCCAACATCAGTGTAGCAAACAAATTGAAATACACATGCACTTCATCAGAAAGCTCATTCATGACCATGTTCTTGAAGTGCAATATTGTTCAACCGATGATCAATTTGTAGACACCTTTACAAAGGCTCTCACAGAGGCGAAGCTTACTAAACTTCGATTAATGGTTGGAGTTCAGGAAGTTTTCACTAAGGGGGGATAGGTTCTAATGCCTCCTTCCTTCTCTTATTGTGTCATATTTGTGTTGGCATTATGATGTATGTGTTGTAATTGATGGCAACCCACTTATAAAAGAAAAACTCACTTGTATATGGTAACTAGATGAATCTATAGAAGAGATATTAGATGTGACAGAATGCATGACAGTAGTGTTTACAGATGTAATGAAATATAGGGTAGTTTCAAGGAACCAGTTTAGAAGGAAACTCACTCAGATGAAAGATCACAGTACAGCATGACAACAACAAAGAATTGTAGATCAGACTACACATAATGAAGAAAAAGAGGTATACACAGGTTCACCTTGACCAAACTGTGTATACACGCAGGTTAACAGAAAAAAGGAGTGTATAACGTACACATGCACTTTCATAGAAAAAAAGTGTGTATATATTGGAAAGCTAAGTTTTGGTCCAAAGTATTTGGTCCATGGTGTTTTGATCCATGGTATTCGTCCATGGTATTTGGTCTGAGGTATTGACCCTAAGTATTTGATCCAAGGTATTGGTCCTAAGTGGTTTTGGTCCATGGTATTGAGAAAGGCCTAAACTATATAAGGAGGAGAAGATCATTAGGCCAAAGTAGACATGCATTGAATATTTGATAAAGTGTGAGATCCAGTTTGCAGGTTATGGGATTATGATGCTCTGCTTGATTTGAGCCAAGGAGGAACCTTAGCGGTTGATGGAGTACAAGATCTAATGATGGATCGGGATCTTAAGGCTTAGAATGAATTATCTTCATATGGTTTGATCATGTTTATTCTAGATCTGTATACTGACGCATGTATTATTCTGTAAATATTATGATTTGGGTATAACTGAAGTCTGGAATAGCTGCAAAATTATGAAAGAATATTTATAGATTTATATGCTAGTTGACTTTGGTAAAAGCGTGTATACACGTAGGTTCAACAAATTGAAGTAGCGTATACCTTGTGAAATATGATGTTTGAAGTTCCAATTTATTCTTGTTGTTAATGCATAGTTCTGGGTTTTTCTTTATGTTCTGGTGACTGCATTTTAGTAACAATGGTCAAATTGATAGTGATTTGATTCAGTGATGATGGTTGATGGATCAGGATCATAATGACTTATCATTATGTGATATGATGGGCTAGATCTGGTTGCTAACACATGTATTATCCTTTACATGTGATGGTTTGATTATGTCTGAAGCCGGGGAGTGCAACGAAATTATAAGTAAGTATTTGCAAATATATATGCTGGTTCGCTTTGATGAAGTTGCGTATACATGTTGGTTTCACTCTTCCAAGTTGCATATACACTCTGATGTATGGTTTTGAGGTTACAACAGGTTTTGAATGATGATGCAGTGTTCTGGGTACAAATCTATGTACTGGTTATAGTGATGTCTTTGTTCCAGTTGATTTGTTGAAGTTGATTAAAGTATGAATGAATGTTTGATTTAGTTGTGCTAGAGATTCATGAATTGATTGATTCAACTGTGGTTGATTCAGAAAGTGAGGATTGAGTTACAATGATTAGTTCATGTAAATGTATTTGATGGTTGTATTACAATGGTGATTGATTTTGAGCTTCAATGTTGTTGATGGGTCCAGTAAGAAAATTGGATGAAACGTGGCCTTCAAATTATGGTGTTGTGTTCTAGGAGTATCTAGTATGAAAATTTATGAAACGTGGTCCCTGGAGGAAGAGAAAAGGTTGTAGCCTTCTGTAGGTCAGCGCCTACGTGATAGTAAATATATCGGCTAGTACAAGAGCTAGGGGGTTGTAGCTCCATTCCAGTAGAAGCTGGAGAACGAAATAAGGTTCTAGCCTTCTGCAGGTAGAAGCCTGCATACTGGTATGAATCTGCACTAGTACAATGTTGTAAATAGATTTTCTTATTATTAAAATAAGACAGAGATGATAACAACATGTGGTTTTCACCCACATTGGGTTTCCACCTTAAATCTCGGTGTTAATGTGTGTTGCTTATGTGTGATGGTTCACTCTGTTATTAATTACATATTCTTACTGTTTAATGTTTAATAAAGTATTGATGCACAAACTAAAGATCAACATATGATGAATTAATTGAATCAGCAGTTTGCTGGGTATATGCTTGTTTCCTTAAACACAGTTGCGTGTACACGCAGGTTTCCCACATGGAAGTAGTGTATATGAATTTGAGTATGAAAAGAAAAAGATTATTGACTTGACTAATATTGATTCACTGCCCCCTCTTAGTATTATTTCCAACAATTGGAATTAGAGTAGGTCCTTTGGTAGAAGCTTGATCGCTTGAAGGAGATCCGTAGAACAATGGGAAATAAGCTAAAGAAGAAAGTGCCTAAGAAGAACAAGACATCTCCAAGGAACTATGACAGTGGGAGAATCGATTGGAGACTATGTGGAAGCAACTCTTTAGATTTAGAATCACCTTAGAATGAAGATGAATAAGAAAAAGAACTATCAGGTATGAATTTGTTATCCTATGGTGATACATTTCTCCATCCATTTGAAGATGATGAAAGTGATAGCGAAACAATTGAATTTTCTCTTATGGGTGAGGAAGAAAGATATCAAATAGAGGCCGAATTTAAAAGGTTTACGGACAAAATTAGAGATCAACAAGATCTATTGGAAAAAAGGGAATGTGCCTTCAAAGAAGAAGCTACCAAACTAAAAGCTCAACTAGAGGAAGGAAACAAAGTAAGGAAGCAATTCAAGGAAAAAGAAGATCAATGTCAAAAGCTACAGGATGAAGTGACATCATTAAAAAATGGATAAATTAAAGGAGCATAATAAGCAAGAAACTCAAAAATAGATCTAGTTACTATGAAAGTCTTGAAGCTAAGATCCTCTCGATAAATGAAGATCTTGAAAAATCAAATAAGCAGAATGAAGAACTACTACAAGCTCTTGAATAACAAGAAAATAAAGTTCTTGAATTAAGGCAACAGATGGAAGAAGGAAGAAAAACTGAAGAAATCAGGAAGAAGCAGTATCTTGAAAAGGAAGAGCAATATCAGGTTGAGGTAAACATAATAAAAGGTAAATTAGAAGAAAAGGATAAGCTCTTACCATTTCAAGATAGTACTAAGATCATGGATGATATTCTTAGTAGTCACAGGTCTCCTGCCATCAAAACTGGTCTTGGTTTTCATGAATCCGTTGAAGGTGAATCTAGCTCACAAAGTGAGGCAAGGAACTCTAATGAAAAATCTGAAATGTTCAACAAGGAGATGAGAGGTCAATCCTATCAACAACCAAGGAAAGAAATTCTTCAAAGAAAATATTTTATTCCTAACCATGGAAATAATAATCAGTTATTTCCTCAAATGAATAATGTTGAATATTTTACATGTCATAATCTTGGACATGTAGCAGCAAGATGTGGAAGAAAAATGGTTCAAGACCATCACACAGAAATATCATTAGCTTGTAGGTACATTAAGGGATATTGTTTTTCTTGCAATATGTTTGGCCACAAAGCCATTGATTGCTAGAAAATAAATATGAAACATGTAATATGTTATTCATGTAACAAGCTTGGACATATAGCAAAGGAATGCAGGAGAAAATATCGGGCACCATACCAAAAGGAGAAAACATCATCACACTCGAAGATATGGAAGAAGAAGGAAGTACAGTCAGAAAAATGTGGCATGGCACAATGTACAGACATGACAGACTCAGGAGAAGCCTAAAGTATGAAACTTCAATGTTTTAAATCTCATACACAAGTTTCATGAATACAAATGACGTATATACGCGAGTTCAAAGCTACATAGTCGCATATATGTAGTTTGAGAAAAATGCCGTGGGACAGTCTCAGAAAAACTGATGTGATATATTTTTTGTCGTAGATGACTATAGTTTGTGGATATTATTTAGAAATGTTTTGATCCTAACACGTTGTTGATAACTTGATATATATCTAATTGATGATGATGCCTTTATACTTCTTATTGATATATTCAATGATCAGATCTGACAGTGAACAGGTGGAATAGGTTCAGGGGGAGAACATGCTATGCTTCTAACAGAGCATTGTTGGCATTATGTTTAGAAGTATTTTCAATGATAATGATGCTTATGTGGCTAAAGTGTTTGATACATCTTGTTATGTGACGGTTGTTATCACTAAACAAATTTCAAAGAAAAGGGGTAAGGTAAGGAAGAATTGGTCTTGGTCACTTTCGTGTTCCTTTCATGCATAAGAAGCACTTGGCAAGCTCAGGGTCAGCATACATCAGAGTTCTCCATTTCAACTCAAGCAAGGTAGTTAGCATTCAAGAAGAAGAATGTAGCTTTGAGGAAGTCAAAAAAGAAATTGATGTCTACCAACCTTGAAATTGCCCAATTCAAGGAAAGGGTAAGGAAACATGCAATTGAAAAGGCAAATTGAAGATCTGAAGACACAACTAAGCCAACTTGAAGGACATTCTTAACTAAGAGAAATCACATAGCAAGTATGGTTAAGTCCTAAATTTTGATAGATTGCCTTTTGAAGTTTAGTTTAAAATAATGGTGTCGATGTTTTTAGTTTTGGACAGCTTCATGGCAGATGGAAAAGCCATTACAAGGAAAAGAAAGATCAAAAGAGTTAAAATTTTGGCCTCAAACTGTGTTTTTAAAATTACACATTAGTTTCGAAGCATGCTACGAAACTGTTGTAAATGATGCCCAATGCACAAGAACCTGCAGTTCTAGTGCCTTATCCTCTTATGATAAACAAAAATTTATTTGACAAACATCTCCTTTAAGTTTCTTGGGCCTTCACCTCGGGCTTAAGATTGGTGATCACTTTAGGAGAAAGAAGTCTATATCTACTGAAAAATGCTTAGTCAACCTTGACCTTATTTGCATTTTCCTACCTACCCATCCTATTAGCTGTAATCTCCACTTGTAGCTCAAGGAACATGAAATTTCCAATGAAGACAGTCATCGATGTGATCTGACACTTGAATATCTTGACTACATTCAACCTCAAAATAACCATGATAGTGAGATGACCAAATCAACTTATAATATATATGATCTTCATAATGCGAATGAAAATGAAATACTGATGTGCAAAACTTTGCCATGTATTCATTTATAGGGTCAAAGAGAACATGGTTATTTTGATAATCATCATAACATTCTATCTCTTCAGACAACTGATCCTCAGCCACACAAAATTCCTTTGATGTGCTATCCAACTACCTTTCTGCATGATTCCCACAGACAATGTAATTTCCTCACTATTGTGACCATTCATTGATGTAAGCTGCTACAAGGAGTTACAAAATTGAACAACCTTTTCCTCTACCTGAGGGTTATAAAAATTTTCTTCCAGTATTTATTCTTATTTTGTGTAATCATTTTCATCTTCATTATGATTCGAAGACTGAGAAGTCTACTGCATCTCTACATCAATATCAGAGGATTGAACCTGGTTTTCATAAGTAAACCCTGTTGATTTTTATGTTGCACTTCATGGGATGTTATTCTTTCTTCTTGGTGTTGAAATGTATTGTTATGAAGAGCCTCTAAAATTTCTTCATCCATAAATTCATCATCATCATAACAATCCTCCAAATATTGAATAAGACTCAAAGAATGTTTACAACAATCTTGGACCAGCAACAAGGAGGGATGACACTCTTTATACATCTCAAAGAATTCATCATGAAAATTAGCAAGAAAATATATTGAACCATTTTCCAAACTTTTATACCAAGACCATGCTTTTCCTTCTAAAGTGGTCGTAAACATACTCATGAGACAATCTTTAGGGAACTGAACCTTGAGATTGCATACATGCATATGAAACCTAACCAAATGAAGAGCGACATTGTCTTTCTTTTCATCTTTGAATATTGGAAGATCCTCTAACCAATCAACCTTTGGCATAGGATTTGGAAAACCAGGGATATGAGACTGATTCATAGGATCATACCTGGCATTCATTCTTGCAGTGGAACTCATCTTGAAACTTCATCAAGCTACTGATCTTCTAGCAGTGGAGTCACCTTCCAATTTGCTATTCAATGTGTGGAGTGGCCAAGCTAGTTTTGCAGCCTCAAAAAGATGTCTGAGCTCCTGCTACCTTCAGAAGTTCAGCCTCTTAATTTTGGGAATGAATAGACTTCAGGGTCCCAGTAGACGCACCAAAATATTATCAAAAAACCTTGACCTGATAGGCTGCTAATTAGGAAGGCCTTGTGTAACTCTTTCAAACCTACTTTTGGCTGAGGCTTAACCTCCTCAACTTGAGAGGGCTCTCTCAAAGGATTAATGATATTGATAATGGATTAGATGGCTAACTCTATTAAACACATGAAGAAGTGGAAGTGGTTGAAACAAAATTAGGAATTATCCATTGGGCTTATGGAGTCAGAAAAACTTAGTATGATAATAATATCAACTAAACATGGAAGTCAGGGCATCAACAGTTCAATATATAAGTTAACACATAGAGATATGTAGGAAAACACAGTCCATAAATGTATGAAGGAAGTTAGAGAATGTCAATGAGTTCTAAGTATCATAAATTCATACTACTTCACATAAGTAAATAAGGACAAACATAAGCAAGCCACCATTGAACTCCTTCTAAATCCTGAGAAGTAAAGCCAAAGTTTGCATTCATAAAAACATAATCTTCTACAATGGCACAATATGAATCTTTCTCTAAAAATTTCCAACCCTTTGTACATTAGATCTTCTCCTATATAGAGCTCTTTACATGACTTAGATCCCTCCTCTAGGATGAGGAAAATTCGAATTCTACTTGACTTGACACCTATTGACACTTAAAACTAACTACTAAATGCAAATGACAGCTAACTAGCAGTTCTAGAGACCTAAAACAATTAGGAGTGTAACTCCTCATTATGATTAACAAAACCTTATCTAGGAATTAAGCACTCCTTTTGACACCTATAACTCCATGAATTCGCATTTTATGGTGCTCATAACCCTCCAGCTGGCCCTTGATGACTCATCCTTTTACTGTTCCTAGAAACTAGGAGATTGTTCCTTGCTCTGTTCTGGCTGAAAAATAGGTCTTGGGACAGAGCTCATATCTTCTCACAAAAAATGCATTTGGAAAAAATTAAAGAGGATTTTGTGAACCAATCCGTGCTGAACAAAAACCTCTCTTTTTTTTTTAAACACCTTTCCTACCACCCAGAATGTGTCTTTGAAAAACAGGTGTAAAACAGAGAAATATGCTTGTGAAAAAACTGCACCTATAGCAGTTTCGTATCGCAAGTTTGGTCCCTCATTTCTCCCAGGTCATAATGTATTTGAAGAAAGTGGAAGAGGTTTTTGTACTTCAGTATCTTGGGAATAAAAACCTCTTTCACTTTTCAGAGATGAGTTTTTAACTACTTAGAAATGCTTCTAGAAGTTGACTAGTAAAAACAAGGAGACAAAGTTCCTCCCTTTTTGCTTTTGGTCTCCACAAGGATCTTCGAAATCAATTATCCCTATTGTTTTTCATAAAATTGAATTGGATTATCATGTTTTACATACACTTTATACCTTGTCCATATATACATGTGAAGACAAAACCCTTTAATGCTGCCTGATGTCTCATGAAAAATACTAGCTATGCAATGATGACCTCTTATATAGCTAAGAGTTCATAGATATCCTTCCTTCACTTGATTTGCCTTCGCTGGATACTTACACCTTGTAAATGCTCCCCTTTCAGATATTCCTCTTCAAAAATATTTCCTTTTGTATCCCAAAATTGGTCTACCAAAACATAATATGCAACCACAACAGTTTCGTAGCGCGCTACGAAACTGCTATGTAATTTTAAAAACACAGTTTGATGCCAAAAATTTAACTCTTTTGATATTTCTTTTCCTTGTAATGGCTTTTACATCTTCCATGAAGTTTTCCAAAACTGAAAACATAGACACCATTCTTTTAAAGTAAACTTCAAAAGGCAATCTATCAAAATTTAGGACTTAACCATACTTGCTATGTGATTTCTCTTAGTTAAGAATGTCCTTTAGGTTGGCTTAGTTGTGTCTTCAAATATTCAATTTGCCTTTTAATTGCATGTTTCCTTGTCCTTTCCTTGAATTGGGCAATTTCAAGGTTGGTAGACATCAATTTCTTTTTTGACTTCCTCAAAGCTACATTATTCTTATTGAATGCTAACTACCTTGCTTGAGTTGAAATGGAGAACTCTGATGTATGCTGACCCTGAGCTTGCCAAGTGCTTCTTATGAATGAAAGGAACACGAAAGCGACCAAGACCAATTCTTCCTTACCTTACCCCTTTTCTTTGAAATTTTTTTTAGCGATAACAACGGTTATAAGTTTTCCATGATGAAATTGCAGATGATACTTATATTGATTAGGGTCACATAGTTGTTATTCAGATCAGATTTATTGATGATTGTGGATGACTTTTTGATGATGTATATATATGTTTCTTACATGGTTATATTCATAAGGACAAAGGAGAAGTACAAATCTTGAGTACACAACTTCATTAATTGATTATGAGCCACTCATTTCCTCTATGCTGCAGTCGTCATGCGTTCAAAGATGCATAAAGTTCATATGGTGCAATTATGATACAAGATTCCTATAGATCTTGGCTCTCACATGGTTTAGGATTGTTGTTGTTGATTATATCAAGACATATTGACAAATTATCATGAGCTCATGGTTTTCTAGATACATATTGATATCTCTTTGATGGATACATGGATGATTACTTAAGTTGCATATTGTTGGTTGGCCAAGAGAATGGTGTTATTGTAGATCGCATGAAGATATGGATTTTAAAAGACATGGCTTACTTTAACACATAATGATGATGAGTTCTTATCTTATGATGATAGGATGATACTCACATATGTTTATTATCATGGCTTGGGATGTTCCCTAGTGATGATACACAGTTGATATATTGAAGGTCCTTGTGGAAAGATCATGCAATTCTTGATGATGATGTGAAAGATCATAATGTGATGACTATGGTGTTTTCACATATGATATGGTGTGAATGATTTTGTGTTACTACATGGAGATATGACATATGTTGAGTTGATTCATGAAAGGCTTTGATAAGGCTCTTTATATTGAGGAAACAAAGCAAGTTTATCTTGATGAGATCAAGAGGATGATATATATGCAGACATACTTTGTCACAGGTTGATGATATTTACATTGTCATATCTTAATGAACATATACATGTTGCTAGTTTGGATGCTGGCAGACGCTTATGGTGTAGATCATACATGGTGTATGATAGTTTTCGATGACTATCATGGTCTTTTTTAGACATTTGGTCTCTGTTATAAATGTCATGTATATCATTTGATGTAAAGGGCATATAAAGACCCATGATGTAATAATTTGTCTCTATTTGTCGTAGTCTTTTGATGAGTCCTTTTTGGTCATATGATGTAATTTCTATCATGTATAAACAATTGGTATATCCCCACTTGGTTGGGAGGATGAGTCAAATTTGGTATATCCCCACTTGGTTGGGAGATGGATGTATGTATGAGTCATTGGTGATAGGAAGGTCAAACTCACATAGTCAAGTGATAGAGTCATGTTATTCTTTTAGAAAATATTTGTAGACTCTGCATGTGCTCACGGGGAGCATGGATGATATAGTACATCTTAGCATGTACAAAGGGGGAGTTTAATCAGAAAATTCTGCATGTGCTTAGGGGGAGCATGATCAATGTTTATATTCAGCTGTTCAAATATGGAAGTCTTCTTTTCTCAACCCTTTTCCCTTGATATCAACGGGGGAGAATATCCTGGTCCACCCTTTTCCCTTGATGTCAAAGGGGGAGAGTATTTTGGTGTTGCTTGTTATCTCTAACAGTTTCTACAGCTTGCAGTAATCAACATCAACATGGTTGCCATCAAGTCCAAAGGGAGAGATTGTTGGCATTATGATGTATTTGTTGTACTTGATGGAAACCCACTTAAAGAAGAACAAATCACTTGTATATGGTAACTAGATGAATCTATAGAAGATATATCAGATGTGACCGAATGCATGACAGTAGTGTTTACATATGTAATGAAATATAGGGTAGTTTTAAGGAATCAGTTCAGAAGGCAACTCACTCAGATGAAAGATCATAGTACAACATGACAACAACAAAGAATCGCAGTTCAGACTACACATAATAAATAAAGAGAGGTATACACAGGTTCATCTTGACCAAGATACATATACATGTAGGTTAACATAACAAAAGGAGCGTATAACACACACACACACACTTTCACAGAAAGAAAAGCGTGTATACCTTGGAAAACTAAGTTTTGGTCCAAAGTATTTAGTCCATGGTATTTTGATCCATGGTATTGGTCCATGGTATTTGGTCTGAGGTATTGACCCTAGGTATTTGATCCAAGGTATTGGTCCTAAGTAGTTTTGGTCCATGGTATTGAGAAAGGCCTAAAATATATAAGGAGGAGAAGATCATTAGGCCAAAGTAGACATGCATTGAATATTTGATAAAGTGTGAGATCCAGTATGTGGGTTATGGGTTTATGATCCTCTGCTTGATCTGAGCCAAGGAAGAACCTTGACGGTTTATGGAGTACAAGATCTAATGATGGATCAGGATCTTGAGGCTTGGAATGAATTATATTTATATGGTTTGATCATGTTTATTCTAGTTCTATATACTGACGCATGTGTTGTTTTGTAAATATTATGATCTGGGTATAACTGAAATCTGGAATAGCTGCAAAATTATGAATGAATATTTACAAATGTATACACTGGTTTAATTTGGTAAAAGCGCATATACACGTAGGTTCAACACATCGAAGTAGCATATGCCTTGTGAAATATGATGTTTGAAGTTCCAATTTATTCTTATTGTTGATGTAGAGTTCTGGATTTTGCTCTATGTTCTGGTGACTGGATTTTAGTAATAATGGTCAGATTGATAATGATTTGATTAAGAGATGATGGTTGATGGATCAAGATCTTAATGACATACCATTATGTGATCTGATGGGTTAGATTTGGTTGCTAACACATGTATTATCCTTTATATGTGATGATTTGAGTATGTCTGAAGTTGGGATGTGCGGCGAAGTTATAAGTAAGTATTTGCAGATATATACACTGGTTCACTTTGATGAAGTTGCATATACACGCTGGTTCATCTCTTCGAAGTTGCATATACACTCTGATATATGGTTTTGAGGTTACAGTAGGTTTTGAATGATGATGCAGTGTTATGGGTACAAATATATGTATTGGTTATAGTGATCTCTCTGTTCCAGTTGATTTGTTGAAGCTAATTAAAGTACGAATGAATGATTGATTCAGTTGTGTTAGAGATTCATGAATTGATTGATTCAACTGTGGTTGATTCAGAAAGTGAGGATTGAGTTTCAGTGATTAGTTGATGCATATGTATTTGATGGTTGTATTACAATGGTGATTGATTTTGAGCTTCAATGTTGTTGATGGGTCCAGTATGAAAATTGGATGAAACGTGGCCTTCAGATTATGGTGTTTTGTTCCAAGAGTATCCAGTATGGAAATTTATGAAACATGGTCCCTGGAGGAAGAAAGAAGGTTGTAGCCTTCTGTAGATTGACACCTACGTGCTAGTAAACATATCGGCTAGTACAAGAGCTAGGGGGTTGTAGCTCCCTTCCAGTAGAAGATGGAGAACGAGAGAAGGTTGTAGCCTTCTGCAGGTAGAAGTCTGCATACTGGTATGAGTCTGCATGAGTACAATGTTGTAAATAGATTTTCTTATTATTAAAAGAAGACAGAGATAATAGCAGCAGGTGGTTTTCACCCACATTGGATTTCCACCTTAAATCTTAGTGTTCATGTGTGTTGCTTATGTGTGATGGTTCACTCTGTTATTAAATTCATATGGCTATTGTTTAATGTTTAATAAAGTACTGATGCACAAACTAAAGATAAACATATGATGAATTAACTGAATCATTAGTTTTCTAGATATGCACTTGTTTACTTAAACACAGTTGCATGTACACGCGAGTTGCCCACATGGAAGTAGCATATATAAATTTGAGTATGAAAAGAAAAAGATTATTGACTTGACTAATACTGATTCACTCCCCCCCGCCCCCCTCTCACTATTATTTCCAACAATTTGTACATCCTTCAATCCTATCCCAAGTTGTTCTTAAGGGGGGATGTTAGGATATTCCGACACATAGGAAATAGTTAAGTGTAACTTGGTCTAGTGTAGAGTTAGGTAATGTGTGTTTCTTTAATATGTGCATTTGTAACTTACAATCAGATAGTCATGATATGTTCTAGACATGAAGTGATTCGATGGTTCATTCTCTATTCGGTATTACCAACACTTGATTCGTGGCTTAACACCTGATTGGTCCATGATTTCTATTTAAAGAGCATGGAGGAGCATTTGTAGGGTGATCGTTCATGAGAGAAGATTATGTAAATTTTCTTTCTTTTATTAATAAATTGCCTAAAGTGGCCACGTTGGCTTAGGCCGTGGATTGTTTTCCTATTTGAGGGTTTTAACCATGTCAAGGATACTGGTGTATTGATCTGTGATCTATTTTTCAGCAGTGTCCTCTAGTGTTCTATCTGATGAACTTACCCTGTAAATTCCTACACTTTGATGATGTGATGATATTTGAAGTGCTTCTAGAGTTTTAGTATTTCTTCCCATCTTCTTCGATCTAGGGATTATTTGATGTAGATCTTGATCTCATTGATACAATTAGAATTTCTTTGATGCTTTCTTTGAAGATCGATTCTTGTGTGTGAGCTTTCTTTGACTGCCCCTTCTTGTCTTCAGAACCTGGCTTGGATACTATTTTGAGAAATTTAGGGCATTCAAAGTTAATAATTTCTCTGCTTGATAATTTCATGTGATGCACTTTTAACTCTTATCTTAGAGTCTTTTCTTTGTTATCTTATTAATGTGTTCTCTCATCAAGACAATTACAAAAATGCATAATAAAATATAAGTGAAATAGTATGTAGGCTTCTCCAACCAGGGCCAAAACCTCTCACTCTTGAGAGGAAAACCCAATCAAAATTCTTCTTCTAAATCTTAAATTGATAAGTACCAAGACCATGACACAGACCCTTGAATATACTATCCTCCCAATAATCTCGTCACTAACCTTGATTCTATGCCTTTTCTTTCCTCACCTTTCTTCTTAATCTTGAACTACTCCCCTCGACTCCTTCTAGAGAAAATCAGTCTCTATGACTTCCTCTAGAGAATATCAGTCTCTAGAGATTTTCTTCATCTTCCTAGAAGAATCCTTCTCTTGCTGCCCCATAAGAAACTTCTTCTTCGCTTCCCTAGAAGACACTTCGCTTCCCTAGAAGAAACTTTGTTGCCCTAACTTCACATTGCTGAGAAGAAACTTCACTATCGAGAATAAAGTCCTTTTCGATGACCTAGAAGAAACCCTAACTTCACATTACCTAGAAGAACCCTTCTTCGCACTTCTGTTCTTCTTACTTTTCTGTACTTCTACTTCTTTCCTTTATTCATACTTCTTCTTGTCTCAATACAAGTCAAGTTTCTTGATTGAATTGTCTTTCTTCAGGTGAGTCTGAGTAGGCTATATATACACTTCTTCGCAAGTCCATTAGGTCGACATGACTGTTGGAGGTAGGTCAAATTTTCCTAAAGAGTTCCTTCATCATTGCTGGACAACTTGAAGAGTATATATGACAAGTTCTTGGAGGATACTTTACATAGACAATATTGACCTTTTACAAAGTGTAACATGATTTCATTTACATGACAATGACTCTTACATTTTATGACTAGATGAAAAATAAATCCTAAAGACTCTCAATGGGACTCTTGACTCAAAAACAAATCCCTTGCTCATGAAACCCATGAATCAAGTCAACATACTAATTTTTCTTATTCACATCTCACTACATAAAATAATATTTACATGTCATTATGAAGACCTAACCTAGTTACACTTTTCAACCCTAACTCTTAACTAAGGAGGTATTCATAATGGTACTTGGACTTTCACAATTTGAAGAATCTCTCATAAGAAGAATTCAGATTTGATACTCATTTGTATAGCATCATATCAACCAACATTGTTATATAGCAAGGTCTTGACTAACAAACCTATCTCTCCATAAGATCAGAGCACAATGTTGGCGATACTAATGATTCTTAAACAAACTCATCATTGTCTCTCTCAGAACATACCCCACTGGGGTTCACTCAGGATATGCTCCATAAGGACTATTCTTTTCTTGGACTCCCCAGTCCCACAAAGAATATCGGTCCTCCACAACTACTCTTACTATTGGATGCTCTATCTCATCTTCAAAGAGTATCGAATGCCAACTGATTACACATTCCTCCATTCTTTCTTCCTATGTGAAGATCAGAACAACATATCTATCTCTCCCTTTTTTAAACCATGATATTTTATTCCATTAAAGGAATGTACGCATTCCTATCAGAGAGGAATGTACCTAGGCTTCCTGCTTTGGAATTTTCCAAGTTTCTTCCAAGTAAGAAATTTCTTCTCAAGATCCTTCTTAACTAGGAACCTATCGCAACTCCTCATGTGGATATTCTCGAATAACCAGTTGCTTGAAGAGATCCTTCCTTTGATGTCATGAATTTCTTCTTCATAAAGGAGTCTTCATCTTTGGGAAATTCTACATAGGGCACAGTTCATCCATCAATTTTATCCATGAGTTAGTCATGTCCTCAACTCATGAGAAAGTGATCCATCAACTTTTCCATCTGGCTTTGCTTCATGTCATTATGCTTTTATGCCATATTTTTTGGAAGGAAATTACATCCTTCTATATGATCTGTTTGGAATTCATTCACAGACCTTCCCTTTGACAGTCCTACATAAGCCTAACTATATTTTAATTCAAAAATAATCAATGAACAATTTAAATAAAAAATTCCCTTTGTGATGATCTTTCACCATGACATCTTGTTGTATGTATCAACATCTTACATGCATATTGACATATCTTCCATTGATATCAATTATTGAGGGTCTCTATATTTTTCTAACTTCCATCAAAGTCTTCATATCTTTCCAAGAGATCTTCTAGTCAAATCTTCTTGGAATTTGGATGTTGAATGCCTTCTTCCTTCATTGCATATTATCCTAATCTCTTCCTTTCATATATCACATATTTCATTCCCATGAAATTTCAATCAGAGTTCCTTGATTGTAGACAACTTCCTCATGATTCATATGAGAATATATTATGTTGATTTAATTTAGTGTGACTTATGATTTTGTTGCAATCTTTCGGAGGAGGATATCCTTTCTTTTCTTGATCATATTTCCCAAGATGGAAATAGTGATCCATATTATCTGCAACCATATGACATGATAATCTATGCAAGCATACATAATTCATATTTATTTCAGTCATCTAAACTTCTTGTAGAAACTTCATTTGAAAGGAATTTATCCTTCATGCCTCCCTTCCTGTTATGTCATTATACCATTATTCATTGAATCCCACAAGTTTTAATTCTTGATGAAAACCTTGCTTTTCTTTCTAAATCAGTGAATCCTTTGATAATAATTCCATAAGATAGACTTGAGGACGTTCAATATCCTCACCTGGTAGATGTTTTCTTTACTGACTATGATGGTCTTATTTGATGATGACCTTTGCTTCCTTTTATAAGTATTAATGAGTTTTCCTAAGAGCTTCCTATTCTTTGTAATCAATAATATTTGTACCATACATGCTTTCTGCTTCTCATGTCATGATCTCTTACTTCTAATACTTTTATCACACTATTTTCTAATATGATGCATCATATCGTATTTAAACTGCACCCTATCTATAATTTACAAGTTGAAAGTACCTTCTAGAGAAGTAGATCATCTTTGTCATAGAAGAGATCTTTTACTTCTTCATTCTTAGGCTTCTTTGATTCAAGTTATTTCACTTCTTTAGTAATGTGTGATTCTTCCTTGTTCCTCTTGTCCTTACTATGATTAGGACAATCTCTCCTATAGTGCCCAAGTTCATGACACACATAGCATATTATCTTATCCATGTTCTTCCTTTTCTTTGGAGGACCAAACTTTCCAAATTTTCCCTTTCTTCTTATTATTGCAGCAGATGCAAGCTTCTACTCACTTGGCACGACATCAATATTTGCCTTCAGTGTGGTTTCTTTGATCTTACAGAGTGACCATAGATCTTGAAATTGAGTAGCCCCTTTCTTCCCATATAGACTTTGTCAACTCAATTTATTGTGTAAATTAAGACATGTATTTTACTATCAATCCAGGTTGGTAATCTTAGAAGCAAACCACAATTTATGGACTTTTGGATAAAAACTAATGTAGTAAGTAGTTATGAAAACAGAAGTGCATATTAGAAATATAAATCATTCTAGGAATGGAAATACATATCATAAATTACTTCTCACAATTGAAGCAAAAACTGTCTAAGTCTATTCCATAAAAGCATACATAATTGGTCAATGAAATTAGGCTATTTTAGAAAAACAAGGAAGAGGCTCTCTTAAAGAGACTTGGTTTTCCTCCCTCAATAATTCTATAATAACATTTCCAATATCTAAGTAAGCAAGAAATAATGTAATGAAAGAATAAAAGCTTAATCTAAGAAAACTTGGAAGAAGTGAATCTTGTTCAATCTTAGTTTTATCTCACAGAGAAGACGCTCCCTCAAGGAGACCTGGTTGTCCTCCCACATTCGAGCTAATCACTAAAAGAAGAAATATGAACTTAACACATTTCATAAAATAAAATCATATTAAAAAATATCTACAATTATTTATAGAAAATTAATATTATGAACATGGAAAATCAAGCTATTAGATGCACAAATATAAACATCACACAATAAAGTGTACTTAGCTTGGATGGGGGTCCTCCAAACTTTTTGGCACACTATTAAAATATTAAGCTACAACAACTGATTTACTCCAGAAAACACAAATAAATCATGAAGCAAAATTTCTGTCTTCAATTATCTCAAAAAATAATAAGTTTGTTTACAAACTTCTAACTATGAATGCCTCTTCTTAAGTATGAAAAATGATAACCAAATGAGCCAAAAGGTCTAAAACAACCATCATTAATGTTATTTGGTGAGAGATTTGTTGTTTTTTTTATACATATTGTTTTCTTTCTTCAATGCCTTTCCAAAATTTTGTTGACTTCCAACTCCCTTGTCAACTATTCTATCTTCTTAAGATGTTCTTCTTGATGTAGCTCTTTTTCTTCACTTACATTTTCCTTGGAAAATTAATGTGATGATGTATCTCTTATCCATGCATGCTCAAAGTAAGAGTCCTTTTCCATAGGCTCTTCTTGAATTTCCCTTTCCAACCTTTGCAATATTTCATTAACTTCCTTTGATATTGTTGGAGGCGCAACAATTTCTACCTTTGGGTCCTTTTCTTTCTCACCTGGCTCTTCTTGGGTTTTCTTCCTAGGCCTTCTAGGAACAAATTTAAAAGATATTTCTTTTTCAACCATATGACTATCTTGTTTCTCTTTGGATCGAGTCCTAGGATAAATAGGAGAGTTCACTATGCTTCTAGTACACATGCATTTGTTCAAATTTCTCTTTTGTTGTCTTCTCTTGCATATGCAGTTGAACCAAGAATTCTCTCCAAATCAACCCCTTGCTTTTCACATGATGTTATACAAGTATTTTGATCAATCCCTGATGATAAACATGTACTTCTTTCACTTCAGTTTTATTTTTGACACTTTCTATCATTTTAATCAAGCTTTTAGAGAAGAAATGGGGTAGATTAATCTTGGGTTCTCCCTTTATGTGCTGTAGTAGCCTAACGTGGTACAGATAAAATAGGCCATGCCTACTGTCACAAGTGAAGCATCTTTGAAGGATTAAAACTAGTTTAGACCAAGGTTCCCTAAGCCAGTCCCTTTGAATGCCTTTAGATCTATCAAAAGATCCTTTTATCTACTTCTCCATCCTTTCTCTTTGAAGTGTAAGCCCTTATGATATTCTTCTCCTATAAAGGGAAGATCTAAAGCTTGGGAAAAGATTTTTAGGTTTAATGGTATGGAGAGGTCATCTAATTTTGTTTGTCCCTGTTCATAATGATTTATGAATTCTTGAGTAATATTCTTATTATTCCCATTAAAAGTTTGAAGAAATCATATCAATCCTACCCGATACAGTCTTTCTATGCTTTCTTCCCCCAATTCTCTATCTTGAGTTCATTTGGCTCAATTATGGTTGCCATATGTTCTATGTACCAATTAATGTACACTTGGACTGTTAACATATTCATCATAAACAAAATTACATATATAGATATATCTATTCTTCCTTATTCATGCAATTTTGGTTTATGGATCATAGAAAATAGGCTTACTTGATCTCTAGAGTTACTTGGAAAAAAAACAAAATGACTCCCTTGCTTGAATCTTTCTCAATTCCCTATTTTGCTGCCAAAAAAAAGTCCATTGTTCCTTTAAAAATTGCTCACTGTGTAAAGAGATGTCAAAAATATCATAACAATGTCTCACTACTTTTAAAATCCATGCTCCAATCTCTAATTTCCAAAGTTTTGTTATGAAAAACCTTCTCTGCTTTAAAAAAAATTCACTGTGCATATGAGAATGAACAAATTTTTTTAACTATATGTATAAAAATAGAGAAAATAATGCTCATTGTGTGTAGGAAAATTTCCTCTCTGTATATATGAAATCTCACTCACTCTATATATGAAAATTTTACCATATATATATATATATATGAAAATTTTTCTCATTGTGTGTAAGAAAATTTTCACTGTGTATATAAAATGAGACTCTGTTTTCATATGCAACCATATATGAAGAAATTTGTAACTCAAGCTTGATTACCTGATTTGGAAGTAATCTCGTAGATATCTATGAATTAATGAATTGTGTTCCTATGTTTAACAATGCTATTTTGATTAGAAATCTTCTCCAACATCTTTGAGGATTTTCGCATTACATAGATGGCAACATTGGTGTTCATGGTGGCAAGATTTCAATTCCATAACTGAAGCTTTAATCCTTATAACATGACACATTTTAATCACTAACTCAAGATTATCTATCCCTTAAATCCGTTCAACTACTGATGAAAATACGGAAATGATTTCTTAACTTATTTCTCTGTGGAATTCTTGGAGTTTGTTTGGCACTTAGTAAACCTGGCAAGAGGACATCTTGGCCTTCAATCTCTGTGTTAACACCAATATTACTGAGCTTATTTCTCCACGACTTGGCTATTTATTCTTCTTATTTCTCCACTTCCTCTCTATTTCACTAGCTACTTATTTCTCCATGGCCTACGCAATTCTCCCTTTAGTTTTTGCGTATTTTCTCATAACTCATCTTCTCATGTTGTTGTTGTATGCGTAGATATGAATACATGACATTTTCTTGAGCTTGATTCTAGTTGTGATGGTGGAACAAAAAATGAACATTGAGCTGGGTTTACGTTTTAATGGTTGAAAATAACATTACAGAGTTTTTTGAATGCTTTTTGACCGTTTTTACTTCTCAAACTCACTTTCTGACCTGCGTACTCATGGCTGCCCATGTGTCTCTACTTTGATTGTGTTCCTCTATCTTCTCATACTCTCTTCATTCATGAAATTACATGCCCGTCCTATCACAATAATATTTGCATAGTTGCACTACCCATGTTTTGTGAAGTTCATTGTTTGTTTATGACTGCATTCATTTTGTTGCATGCCCACCTTTGGTTGTATATACAATGATATATATGTCTTCATTCTTTTTTTATGAATTCATTTATTTCATTGCATGCCCACCTTTCGTTGTGTTTGCAATAATTAATATTTCTTATCATCCTTTCCGCTTTCATATATTGCATTTCGATTTTTGTTCATGAAGCTTTGTCATTTTTTATATGCTCACTTCGTAATTTGTTTTTGAAATGACCATAGAATAGGTCATTTTAAAATCAAATTTCGTATAATGACACTAATAGGGAAAACAAAAATTCTTATGGAAAAGATATTAAGTCCTCAATATTTAATCAAAATTCTTATAGGATGATGTATATGGAATTATTGTAGGAAACTATATGGGTTAATGTAGGATTATGGAAAAAAAAAAATTAATGTAGGATGTATGGCAGGGTAATGGATATAAATAGGATTATGATGAGGGTAAGATGTTAAAGAATTATAGGAAAGATAAATGTAGGTAGGATAAATGTAATGGATGCATATCCAAGTTAAATTAGTTCTAACAATTCTAGAATTTTTTTGAAAAAACAAAGGTTTTAAGAATACACTTGTTTTACTTACATTACTAACTCAATGTTCATTGATGATGATAATTCTTCAAATATATATGCGGATGGAATATAGACACTTGTATTTTCTTTTGTAATCCCTTTGATGTTGTTTCATGTTTTTGCATTTGTGATTGATTCAGGTCCCTTCTGATGATTTTTCATGTTGTTCAGGTCCCTTTGACATTAGTTTGATGCAAGTTTCTTCTATATATTTTAATGATGACAGGTCCCTTCTGATGTTGGTTGATTATGTTTTATTTCAGGTCCCATCTGATAAAAAAATGTTTGATATCATAGCATAGCATGGTTTGTTGATTTATTGCGAATCTTCCCCCCTTGCTTAGCTTCATACTTGTCCTCAAGTCTATTAAGTTTTGGAGAGTGATCCTGTAAAACACAAATGAAAACAAAAACATGAAAAAGGATTCATATTGGCCAAACATGTTGGTTTTCCAATATGAATTCGAGTTTGTGTTGTGCCAGTTTCCTAGGTTTTCACAACCAAATTTATTTATTTATTTATTTTTCTGGAGGTAGGGAAGGCATATTGCTATGCTTTTCCAATACTTCCATATCATTGTCTTCCAAAATTGTTTCAAAAAGGTGTTCTCTGTTTATAGGCTTATGATAAACTTTTAATCTATGGTCATTAACCAAAAAAAAAAATTCCACTTCATCTATTGTCTTTATCCTTACTGCTCCATTGTTAAAGATTTCTTCTATCTTATATAGCCCTAGCCAATTAGTAGTAAATGTTTCCTTGAAATCTTTGAACTTGGAGTCAAAAAGTAGTGCCCAGTCTCCTATATGAAATATTTTGTTTTTAATGAATTTATCATGCCATTTTTTCCTTTAATGTTGAACTAGAGATGTATGCTCCATAACTTGTTTTCTAATCTCATCTAGTTCATTGAAGTTTCATGACCCTCTATTGTTGCTTCAGTTAGGTCTAGTCCCAATTCTACTGCAAGTTTGTATGTAGGAATCTAAATGGTAACAAGACCTCCTTTCCATAAACAAACTGATATGGGTTAAATCTAGTAGTGTTTTTCCATGTTATCCTATAAGCCCTTAGTGCTTCATTCAACTTCTCTAACTACTCTTTTCTATGAATGTTCACCGTCTTTGTCATAACGTTCTCGAGTACCCTTTTCATTGATTCAACTTGTCCATTTGCCTGTGGGTGGTATGGAGTTGATTTTCTATTCTTAAGCTTGTATTTCTTTGTCAGGTCTCGAACAAGATTGGAGGTGAACTATGTACCTTGATTTGTGACTATCTTCCTTGGAACTTCATATCTTGCAAATATTTCTTGATAAGAAAAGTAATTATTGCAGTTTCTATTGCTATGCTCAATGCCTTTTCCTCTGCCCATTTTTTTACATAATTAGTACATACTAGGATGTGCTTCTTACCATTTGATGGTGGCCTGTTAGGTCCCACAAATTCAAGAGCCCATTGTTCAAATGGCTTAATCAGTACCTATGGATTCAATGGCATTTCATATGAAACTATAGGTCTACTTATTCTTTGGCAGCTATCACATTTTTTAGCATAAGTCTTTGAATCCTTAAATAGTGATGACCAATAGTATCCTTGATTTAAGACGTTGTGTGATGTCCTATTCCTTGAAAAATAACCACCACATGGTTCGTCATGACATGCTTTTAAAATATCAATGATTTCATCTTATCTTATACATTTCCTAATTATAAGATCAGGTTCTGTATAGAAGAGATCTCCATTAATCCAAGTATACCTTACACTGTCTCTAATTACTTGCTTGTTAGGTCCCTATAATATTAATGATTCCCCCATTACTATTGTCATTGTATTCCTTATTGTTATTATTGTGCCCCTATTGTCCCCATATTTTTATTAGTCAGCCCCATAGAAACCCACTATTGTTATTATTGTGCCCTTATGCCATTACTGTTATGTCGGCTTGATTATATTTTGACCCCTTAGACTCCTATATATAGAAGGGAGGTTTAGTCATTTGTATCATCCAAGAATTTTTCATTTGTGTAATGTAAATGAGGTTTCCCCATTGAAGAGGTTGAATTCTAAGGTGTTGATCTATCTTTTCTATCTTTTTGTGAGCTGGTTTCCTAACATTTGGTATCAGAGCTTTAGATTCTAGGGTTTTACTGCTCCAAACAGGTCATCGTGGAATTATCGCTATAATTTTATTCTGTGATGTTTCAGAAGCTAAAAAAAAAACCCATTTGAGCCGAAATTGCTCTCAACTTTCGTTCCGAATTTTAGAGCTTGTCATGCTATATTTTCAGAGATATGATCTGAGGAAGTTAGGGTTTTTAAAGGCTCCCGAATTACATTCCAAACAGGTGACCTGGGGAAAATTGTCATAAATTTTGTTCTGAGCATCAGGTTGAACTTTCGTAAGAATTTGTAGAGAGAGGATGGTGTATAGCTTTCCGTATATCAGTTTTCGGTACTAAGGTCAAAACAGTGACATGTGGAACTTCACACAAGTTTGCTCTACTGAACTAGGCTATAATCAGGTCAGCATGGGAGATTTGGCATAACTATTCCTTGGAGAATCCAATATTGATCGGACTTCGGGGTTAGAAAGAGGAATCGAAGAGCTACTGCAGGATGTGATTTCAGATATTTAAGATCCACAGTTACACAGATACAACAGATTCAATATCGAGCTCTTACAAAGGGAAAGAAAGGTGTGTAGTTTTTTTTAAATTTTGCATAAGATTGGTTTGAAAACTTAGTTTGAAGGAATTCAAAGGGAATAGTGAATAATTATTAGCATTATTTGATGCCCCAAAAAAAGAAAATGGAAACACCTAGTAAGAAACATGAAAGCTCTAGCATGACTTGTGAAGAAGAGGAAGAAATGCAACATGATATATCAAAATTACAAGACCAAGTAGAACAAATTTCACTCTCAAAAAAGGTAACTGAAGCTAAGATGGATGGCATGGAAGCTATGATGAATTGCATGGATGCTAAGATGGAAGAATTGAAGATAAATTTGAATAAGTTACTACAAGAAATGGTTACTAATGGTGAAAGGGTAGTAAAGGAAACTAATGATGAGAACAAAAGAAATGTTAATCATGATTTCATAGACTCTAATGTTGGATTGAAGACCCACAATGTTCCAAAAATCGATATGAGGAAGTTTCATGGCAAGGATATCGGTACATGGATACTACAGGTGTGTAGGAATTTTTAGGGTAAGTTCCTCAGACAGAACACCAAAGGACATCGCTCACAAACAGATCACAGATCAATACACTAGTGTTGTTGACGTGGTTAAAACCCTCAAAGAGGGAAATAGTCCACGACTAGAGCCAATGCGGTCACTTTAGGAAATTTATTAATAAAAAAATGAAAATTACATAAGCTTCTCTCATGAATGGTTACCCTACAAATGACCCTCGATGCTCTTTAAATAGAGATCATGGACCAATTGGGTGTTAAGCCATGGATCAAGTGTCAGTAATACTGAGGAGAGAATGAACCGTTGGATCAATATATATTGTGACAGTTGGATTGTAAGTTACAACAGTACATAGTAAAGAAACACACTCTACCTAACTCTACACTAGATTAAGTTATACTTAACTATTTCCTATGTGTCGAAATATCCTAACATCCCCCCTTAAGAACAACTTGGGATAGGATTGAAGGATATACAAATATGACATAGTAGGAGAAGGAAGGAGGCATTAGAGCCTATCCCCCCTTAGTGACAACTTCTTGAACTCCAACCATAAATCTAAGTTTAGTAAACTTCACCTTTGTGAGAGCCTTTGTAAAGATGTCTGCAACTTGATCATCTGTTGAACAATATTGCACTTGAAGAACATGGTCGCGAATGAGCTTTTTGATGAAGTGTATGTGTATTTCAATATTTTTTTGCACTGATGTTGGACTGGATCTTTGCATAGTTGAATGGCACTTTGATTATCACACCAAAGTATAGTTGGATGTTGTTGCTGAAAGTAAAACTCTGACAGGATCTAACAAAGCCACGGGGCTTCCTTACTAGCTTCTACGACACCATGATACTTTTCTTCTGCTAAAGAAAAAGAAATGGCACTTTGTTTCTTGCAAGCCCATGTAGTAGGTACTAAACCAAGGGTGAACACATAACCTACAGTAGACTTCCGATCATTAGGGTCACCAGCCCAATCAGAATCAGTGAAACCAACCAATAGAGGAGATGCTTTTGCACTGTAATGAATCCCAAACTGGATTGTACCTCGAACATAATGAAGTATTCTTTTAGCTGCTTTCCAATGACTTTCATGTGGGTTTTGCATAAACCAAGCAATAAATCCAACAACAAAGGAAAGGTTAGGACGAGTATGGGTCAAATACAAAAGGTTTCCTACAAGTTGATGGTATAAGGTAGCATCTACTTCAGGGGAAGTACAAGTGACTGAAAGTTTGGCTCCAGACTGAAAGGGAGAAGGGGTTGGCTTGCAGTCTTCCATGTGAAAATGGCATACAAGATCATAGGCATACTTGGACTGGGAAAGGGAAATACCTTCCTTAGATTGCAAGACTTGAAGACCAAGAAAATAATGCAAGTGTCCTAAGTCTGTCTTTTCAAACTGTTTTTAAGGCTGGACTTCACGTGGTTTAGAAGGTTGGGATCACTACTAGTGAGGATAAGATCATCAACATAAAGAACAAGAATGATAAAAGACTTGCCCACTTTCTTGGTGTAGACAGTATTGTCAGAATGACACCTAGGAAATCTAGTTTTTAAAAGAAAGCTATTTATTTTGGCATACCAAGCTCGAGGAGCTTGCTTGAGACCATAAAGGGATTTCTTAATCTGACATACAAGGCTGGAGTTGGTTTGTATAAAGCTAGTAGGTTTTTCCATATAGATTTCTTCATGCAAGTCCCCATGCAAGAAGGCATATTTAACATCCATCTAATGGACTTCCCATTTGAAAGAGGCAACAAGGGAAAGAACAAGGCGGATAGAGTTCATTTTGGCAACAGGGGAGAAGGTTTCAGTATAGTCAATGCCTTCAACTTGTGAAAAAGCCTTAGTAACAAGATGAGCTTTATGTTTATAAACTTTTCCATCTGGCCCATACTTGGTTCTGTAAACCCATTTGCATCTAACAAGTTTTCATCCCTTTGGTAGAGGAACAAGATCCCATGTATCATTTGCCAATAATGAACGATATTCTTCATTCATAGCTGCATCCCAATATAGATGGCCTAAAGCTTCTACAAAGGTGTTAGGATCATAATTCGCTGAAGCTTGAGCCAGTAAAGAAGAGGCTCTACTGAATTGAGAATGTGTACGTCGCTGATCTGTAGGATCACTGGCAAGAGCGCTTGCTGCATCTCGAGTAGCACAAACCCATTTTGAAAGCTGAGGAGCTGAAGAAGGATCCTAAGAAGGTGGGGGAGGATTGTCATCCTCGCTTTCATCATCTGAAGAAGAAATATTTTCAAAAGTAGAAGAGATAGAGAGAGGTGGCACATCCACCAAACTAGGTTTGTATGCCGATATATTTTCAACAAACTTTACATCTCTTCTAATGATAACATTTTTGGACTTAAGTGGAATAAGTCTATATCCTTTGACATATTTAGAATATCCAACAAAAATACATTTTTCACTCTTAGGTTCTAAAGCTTTATGTTTCTCACTGGAATATGGGCCCATGCTTCACTTCCAAAAACACAAAAGTGACTTACATCTAGTTTAATTGAGCTCCAAGCTTCTTCTGGAGTGATATTCTTCAAAACCTTAGTAGGAGTTCGATTTATTATGTAATTTGCACAGTTAATTCCTTCTGGCCAAAAATTAAGACTGAGTACTTTAGATTGAAGCATACAATTAGCCATTTCATTTAAGGTGCGATTCTTCCTTTCAGCTACACCATTTTGTTGTGGAATATATGCAACAATATGTTGCATTTCAATTCCATTCTCAGTGCAAAAGTTGATGAATTTTTTGTTAACATATTCTCCGCCATTATCAGATCTTAGCTTAAGAATTTGATGTCCAGATTGTTTTTCAACAAAGGCCTTAAAGGCCAAAAACATGTTAAATACTTCACTCTTGAGTTTTAAGAAATATGCCGAAGTGCGTGTGTAGAAATCATCAATGAAAGTTAAGAAATACTTGTAGCCAGAGAATGAAACAACTAGATGTGGAACACATAAATCACTATGCACAAGTTGTAAAGGGGCTGAGGCATGACAAGAGGCACATTTTTCAAAACTATCTCGATGATGTTTTCTGAGTACACATCCGGAACAAACACAATCTCTGCAAGATACCATTGGAAGACTTGTCACCATATTTTCTTTAAATATATTTTGAAGGGAGCGATAGTTTAAGTGACCAAATCGCTCATCCCAAAGTTTTCTCACTTCATCATTATGAACAATAAATACCGAGGGAAGATTTGATGACCCAAAATTGTTGAACTTATACAACCTTGTAGAATCATCAGCAATGCTAGTAGCTAAAATTTGTCTAGGATCTCTTAGGTCCTTAATTACAATAGCTTGAGGTGAAAATTCAACAATTTTACCTTCACGTAAATGAGTTATCTGATATACAGATAAAAGGTTGCAAGATAAGGTTGGAACACATAATACATCATTAAATTGACCATTGTCTATATGAACAGTTCCAGTTCCTACAACACTAAGAGATCTATTATCACCAACATATATATTTTTGGCGTTACAATCATTTAAAGAAGAAAACATGGCTTTGTTTTTGGCCATGTGATAAGAAGCTCCAGAATCAATGAGCCACTCATGAGAATTAGAAGGAGAAGATACATTTAGTGCATATCTAGACCAAGATGTTTGACAACCACATGTAGAAAGCGCTATTCCTAAAGATGAAGTTGAAGTTGAAGAGTGCTCCAAATGGATGTTATGCTTCTTCATTACTACTTCCAAGGATTCCATCTTCTTAAAGTATTTGGATTCTAAGTGGTCATCTCGACTACAAAAGTGGCAATGTCTATCAATCTTCTTCCCTTTGTTTTTATTTTCCTTATCATTTTGTTGAAATGATTTTTAATTTTGAGGCTAAAATTGCTTAGGACCCTTGTTTGGTTTAGGACCATTCTTTTTAGCATACAGCTTCTTAGGATTCTTTGAATTTGGTTGTTGTTGGGTAGCTAAGGCTTTCTTAGAAGGGTTTCCAAGATTAAGAAGACCAATGTGTAGGAGTTTTTCTTGTTCTCTTATTAAAGAATCACAAAAGGAATCAAAGGAAGAGGACTTATAGTCTTGTCCTTGAGAAATGAATGCTTCTCTTGTAGAATGGAAGGTGGAAACAAACACAGAGTAGGTTGGTACCAACTTAGTAAGAATGGAATAGATAAGGTTACCATCTTCTTTCTTAACCTTAACACCTTCCAAGAGAAGTCTAATGGTCTTGAACTTGGACAAAAAATCTTCAATGGAAGAAAAATTATTGGGGTCCACTGTAAGCAACTCATTTTCAAGTTGATGGGCTCTAAGTTCATTTTTAATTCCAAAAACTTTAATGATCTGTTTCATTGCTTCATCAAGAGTATCAAGTTCTGTAATATGGAATCTAAGGTCTAGAGAAATAGACATTCCTATCAACCCACGTGCTTGATCTTGTCTACTTTCCCATTTGGCTACCTTATCTTCATCTTTCAGTTTGGTTTCTTGGCCTGAGGCTATTTTGTAAAGAACTTTACTTCTAAGTAAATCCACAATGTAGGACCCCCATTGGAAGTAGTTGGTGCTATCAAGAATAACTTGGCATGGACTTTCCATTTTAACAGAAACTGAAGCTATAGATGCTGAAACTAAGTGTTCCAATGGAAAGATCTCGAAAAATTAGGCTGATTAAAAAAAAACGGCTCTGAAAACGGCTTCCGGATGAAGAAGTTATGGCCTATTGAAAAAACATTGTTGAAGATGCCGACGAAGTGCGGGAATGTGCGGAAATGAATGATAATGTTATATTTAAAAACATCCACCCCTCTTCCAAACTTATTCTAATTAGCTCAACAAAAATAAAGAGTTGAACTCAAGACCTCTATTCTGATAAAGTAGCTTTGGACCAAGTGAGCTAGATTAAAAGGTTAGTAATTTTTGGAAAAGAGGAAGGGTTTTTTTTTTTTCTAGTGACTAAAGCTTTGGGGTGCATCCTTACTTGAGAAAGCTCTTTTTTGCCTATAAACAAAAAACACAAAACCCAACACGGACATACAAAAAAAAAACAAACCTTACGGCTTGAAGTTAGCTTTAGCCGGAAATTAAATATTTTCCTCAATGTTCCTGATTTTCCGAGATCACACTAAGGCGCGGCGGAAAAGAGCATGCACATGAGAAAAATCCTTCCTTTCTGTTTCTGATTTGCCCAGATCACACAGAGTCGCGGGGCAAAGAGCATACGCAGAAATGAAAGGTATAGATCCGGTAATTAAAAAACAAAGAGCTAAATAAACCGAAATAAACAGAGAGAAAACAACTAAAAATTGCAAATAAACACTGTATACCTCAAGATCTTAAAAATGACGTAGCTAGGGCTACCGAAAACCTTTTCGCATCAAACGAAAGGGGTTCCTCACTGTAACAGATGCTCCTAACACAATAGAGTAGTCCTCTCGGCACGAAAGCAGTCAGTAATAGTAGATCTAGGAAACGACAGACGAATGCAGTTCTATCAGCTTCAGATTTGGATCACCAATGGATGCGACCCTCAAATAACTTTGATACCATGTAGGAATTTACAGGGTAAGTTCCTCAGACAAAACACCAAAGGACACTGCTCACAAATAGATCACAGATCAATACACCAGTATTGTTGACATGGTTAAAACCCTCAAAGAGGGAAACAGACCACGGCCTGAGCCAACGCGGCCACTTCAAGCAATTTATTAATAAAAGATTGAAAATTTACATAAGCTTCTCTCATGAACGCTTACCCTACAAATGACCCTCCATGCTCTTTAAGTTTAAATAGAGATCATGGACCAATTGGGTGTTAAGCCATGGATCAAGTGTCGGTAATACCGAGGAGAGAATGAACTGTCGGATCACTACATATCGTGACTGTCGGATTGTAAGTTACAAAAGTACATAGTAAAGAAACACACTTTACCTAACTCTACACTAGACCAAGTTATACTTATCTATTTCCTATGTGTTGGAATATCCTAACACTAGAGACCCTCCTGACGCTGAAGCTCCCTCTGCCGCTGATAGGTGCTCCCTCTCTGACCTCTGCGCTGCTACAACTACTCCCTGCATCTCGCACCGTTGTACACTTCTTTGTGCCATCCTGCACTGGTGCAACACTCCCGTGCCTCTCGCACTGTTGCAGCCTGCAAGCCTCGCGCTCTCTCGGGATTCCTTCATTGTAGCTCTCTGTGCCGCTCCATCCGCATCCGTCTCTCCCCACATCAGCCAGTTCTACTACTCCTCTTTGGGACTCCCGTAGCAAGGTCTAATGCAAGAGGCCGGGTACCTCGAGGATCCTACCCCTCATCTCTTGTAATCTACCTGACTACAGCTCAATGTCTCCCCACTTCTTCTTAAGTGGTGCGTGTACACTAATGACATAGTCATCCTCTGTCAAAACTTCCTTCTCTGCCCTTGTTGGCATTTCCTTAGTCTCGAAAGACTCTCACTTACTCTTCTTCCTTGGACACTGGGTCACATAATGACCCAGCTCCCCACAGTGGAAGCACTTGATCTTAGAGAGATCCTTCTTTTTCCGCTTCTCCTGGTTGTTGGAAATAACACTGAGAGGGGGGGGGGTGAATCAGTATTATCAAGTCAAATAATCCTTTTCAAAAACCAAATTGTATACGCTACTTCAGTTAATTCAACCTGCTTATATGCGCAACTATTCAGAGGAAAAACCGCGTATACAGAGCAAACTTTTAATTTACTTAAACTTTCAGATGATGTTTGTTAATCTGAGATGCAACATCAAATACCAGTGACCAAAGATAGTAAAACAGAGCAGAAAGACAATCACACACAAGAACACCAGATATAAGGTGGAAACCTAATGTGGGTGAAAACCACCTGCTGCAATTCGTCTCTATCTTTCTTTAATTAGAAACTTCAGTTTACAATGTACTGGTGCAGTCCTTTACCAGTACGCAGGCTGCAACCTGCAGAGAGCTACAACTCTCTCTCGTTCTCCAGTTTCTCCTGGAAGGGAGCAACAACCCCCTTTAGCTTTTGCACTAGCAAAGATACTAGTACGTAGGTGCTGGCCTACAGAAGGCTACAACCTTCTCTTTCTTCCAGGGACCACTTTTCATCAATTTTCAAACTGGATCCATGAACATCAAACAATCATCAAGAATCAACCAATCTCCTTTTCACCAACTAGATCTGAAACAAGTAGATACTTCTCTGACAGCTGTACACAGAACACTGTACCAGAAACCACACAACAGAAACAGAGCCCAAAACACAACAGCAATAAGCAGAAACAGCTAGATCACAGCTTAATGCATATACGCATTTTCAACAGTCTGCAACTTGCGTGCATACGCATCTTCGTATGGAACAACCTGGGTATACGCGCTTTTATTTCCCTTAAACTGCGTGTATACGCGCCTTCGCTTTACTGAACCTGCGTACAGATCTATAAAGGACAACACACTCTTCCAGATATTCAATCACTAATTAACCC